>SZWC01014072.1:58319-72606 GCA_023375785.1 Penium margaritaceum | reverse complement strand
TCGGGAAGTGTCCCTCAGGGCGAATGTGCAGCGGTCCCCCATGAGTACGTCGGAATTGGAGCGAATGAGGAACGGTCTTCCACTGGTCGACGGAAACGGGAGCGAAAGAGAGTCGGTCACCGATTGATTTAGTTGAAGCACTCGCGATCAAACCCCATCGATCTGTTCCAGATCGACGCCCGGTTGTAGATGAGGTCAAGGCGGACGGGACCCAAGAAAGAGCGAATGAGGAAAAGTTTCCGAATGGTCTATAGAAATCGTCGTAGACATCTGACGATTCCCAATGGCGGAGGGACGCAGCTTCTCCTACCGATTCGAGGAATGCAAAAGCAATCGCGAGTCAGATGGCCACCGGCCATTCGGACTTGGACAACGCAAAGCTAGCCCTCCGACAAGGATGGAGAGAGCGGGGGGGGGTGAGAGAGACATATAGAGAGAGAGAGAGAAGGAGAGAGAGGAAGAGAAATAGAAAGAGAGACGGGTCGCGGAAACTGGAAAAGAATGGTCGACGATTATTTTTCAGAAGGGTCCTTGAGGGCTGTGTCTAGGTTTTCGTCGGAAGGCGATCTTTGCGATCTTACGGAGGCCCCGTCCAAGTGGCCGGGAGCATGAAGTCTAGCGACTGCTTTCGCACATCGAATAAGCATGCTAGACTTCAACCCTGAAACGAAAACGATGCAGTCAGCAATTAAGGGCGCTTTCGCTAGAAGATAAAGCAGACTGTGCCTATCAATCTTTAGCCATTGCATTGTCAACCTTTATCCCAGTGGATAGTGTACTAAATTTGACACTCGCCTGAGCAGTGGTGCAGATTTTCAGCGTCTCTGCCATCTTCAATACATCACCTCATTATTACTCCGAAGTCCAGAAGTGCAGAAACTCTTGAGGCGCGTAGAATTATTTCACATGATCAAATGTTTTACACAAAACACACAGCCAATTAGAAAGACTAGGTGATTCTATGAGGGGGCCTAGGTCCGCATTCATCGACGCTTCATTGTTTAGCTTCATAGCTTGAAGGACAAGAACATACTCGGAAAATAATTTGAATATACAGACACCATAAATCTTTCCAACTCTTTCCCACAAAACCATTGACTGCTAACATGAGGACAATCACAAACTCCTCCATGACAGAAGCCCACACCATGAAATCCAATGAAAAAATGACCCAAAAAAAACCCAAAAAAATCCACACTTTTAACTTTGTAACTTGCTCTCCATTTTTTGACATAGTTTGATTGCAAAAACAAAATTAATGAACAATCACTACTGCCCATGCAAGAATCATAGTTTTGTATGACCCAAAGTGCTTCAAAGAGCACCTCTCATAACCAAGATGATAGTGCAATAAGCACTCAGATAAGGTGGGCTAAATGGACCAATTCCAAGCTCCAAAAATATGAGTAAATCTTGACAGGATTATGGCGAGGCAACTGAGACATATCAACTGATATGACATTGAGCACGTCTTATAAAAATGAACATTTTGGTACAAGTTCCCCAAATTCTATGGGCTACAATTTCCATTTGTTGTATGGGGTCCTACCATACACCTATCAAAGCACACAACCTTCAACAATGATGGGGGCTTGCCAAAGATCACATTGCCTCAAGTTTTTAAACAAAGTAGAGAGCATATTAATAGTGTTAAGCAATCAAAGTTATACTTGAAATTTGAGATCAAAATCAATCTACAACATCATGTGTACTGAATGAAAATTGAAGGGGTTTTTGTTTTGCATTTTCAAACTTCATTACAAGACCATTCCCCATCCTCTCTTCATGATTACATGTTCAAGTGCACTTGCATTGATACAAGAACAAAGTGATGAAGGAAGGGCGACAAACCGAAATGAAATAAACTGTGACATAATCATCCTATAATTCTTGTAACCTATAAATACACCTCATTTCACAAATGCTTCAATGTGGTCACGCAATTAACTAACAGAATAACACTCCTCTTTTCACAAAACAGACCCTTGTTCTCCCTAAACTCCATAGTCCCTTCTTACATCCTAATGGTGTATAAACTTACCAAGAACATATACAGTATTAATTATCTTTTTTCAAATTACCAATCACTTCTCATTCAACCCTCACAAATTATTGCAATCTTCCTCTTTAGCTCAATCATCATAGCTCCCATGAAAACTTCAAAGGGGGGCTCTTCCATAACATCATTATTTTCTCAAATATGCAAACTATCCCTTCGACAATCAGCCTAACCCACATCTTACAACCATCTCACTCAGCTTCACACAACAACACATGAGTGCCTCTGCAAGCAATAATACTCTTGGATGGAGACAAAAAAAGAGCATCCACCAGGTAAACGTTAAGCTCACTTATCATCAAAGTGACCCATTTCTATGAAAACTCCCTAGAATTTAACCTTACCATGCAAGCACGCCCTCACTCTTACATAAAATGAATAATCCACTAGCTATAAAAACCCACTTATTCTAAAGAAAAATATTATTTTCCTCTTTGCACATGGTGATAAGTGCACAAAAAGAACAATGATTGATATTCTCCACTATTAGCACCCCTAAACTTGTGTCTCTACAGAAACAAATATTCTTTTTATCAAAAAATAACACCTCACAATATGTCTTCATGTTGCATAACAAAATTCCATTTGTTTACTACCTTCCTATACCTTGAAAACACAAGTGTCATCTATATGCATTAAAAGAGATCCTTTCAGTGTTAATCCCTCATCACATCATAAAAACATAGTCATGAAGTAAAATCTTTACTCTTAATCTTGCATACGTGTAATCCCTCACTACCAATGCTCAAACAAACCCGTTTTGTATGATTTCCTTTTTTAGATCTTCCCTCTTCAAGAACATGTGCTACATCTTTGCCCATATAAGAACATGCACACTGAGAACCAGCCCTTACATGTACGTGAACCTGTTATTTAGCTCCACTACGTAAAACGTGCCATGCAGTCTGTAACATTCCTCTTCATTATTCTCATAATGGCCTCAAACACACAAAAGGAAACACTTCATCTTCTACCCTCTCCTAAGCAAACAATCAAGTCCAGTAAAGTTTGTATCATTGTCTTTATTCAATCGTGAAATGCTTCCAGCCAAAGAATTCTCCTTCTTGGAAACCAACCGCATCATAACTATCCATCAATCTATAATCGACATGTTTAATATTTAATCATTGCCCTCTATCCATCATGTATTTTATTCTTTATTTATGTAGAAATAGAGTAGTACTTTATTCTAGTACTGAACTACATTTAAAAACTTATAAAAACATCACATCTCCATATTTGTACTTCACGAACTCAACATATACAATTAAATTTTGGGGCATATTGAACTCAATCCCAAATGATTCCCACACATTACTGTCCACATCCATACAAACATTTTCCCTTTTACTATTCCCACCATAGTTAACTCACCAAATTCCCTCACGGCCAGGATTCCCTAAATATTTGACGTAATAACCTGAAACACAAGTGTTAAAAATGTCACATTCATATTCCTCAACCTTTTAAATCAATTTGCATAAATAAAATTAGATTTAACTTTGAAATTTGAACATACAGACCTTAAGAATGGAAACCTACAACATTAAAACCTGCATAAAGATGAACAATCATCCATAACAAAGCTAAGAAGTCTCCATGTATTCTTCATGTTGTTAGTGAATTTTATGTTTCTTTTTCTTATGATTTCGATAAATCAAGCATACATAACTGAATTCCACATACAAATGATTGAAATGTGATAAATTTCTCACTAATGTCACATGCAATTCTCCCATATCACAAGAATTTATCTCAAGAATACATGGGTAAAAAGATTTAGTTCTGGGAAATTTTATCCTTCTACAGTTTATCCAATATTACAAGCGATAATCAATATTGTTCCTGTTTAGATAATGAATCTTTGAAAACTTTGCATTGATAATGAGATCACAATTTTCTCTCATTCTTTTTAAAACTAGTCAGGATTAGTATGTGTACTTCGCATAACAACCGTACGTCATTCTTATTAGGGGACCAAGTACTCCTTACGTAATCTAACCAATGTAATACTTTTCGTTCTTACTGAACACCATTCGTGCCATGACAACCCACTACCAAATCCCTCCCTTAGCCACTAACTAATGTTGGCACCCTCCTTCAAAATCCAACCTCCTCGTACTCATCAGTCTCACTTCCCGAGGAAGGGCACATTGCGTAAATGAATGTCCTACACCCACTTGTTTCAAAAACACATGTATGACTGTTTATTTGTGGTTCCCTCATCTATACATTGAATTAAACACCTTACATATAGTATTCCTCCCTTTCATCCTTATGATCTTAGCACACTTTCTAAATGAAGCCTCATTCTCAACATCGCGATACCCACTATGTGAGACCACTTCTTTTATTCTTTAACCAAATTATCACAAATGCATTCATCCCATCAATTAATGAACCAAACTGTATTAAGAGGTGTATTAAATACTCCCTTGTGTTTCATTCATTAATGAAAATTGAATCTAGATTTCCTTACTACACTTGAGTTATTTTGTAACATTCTAAACTTCAATTTCATCTTATCAACAATTAGCCCATAATCTCATGATTTTTAAAATGAATGTTTGAAAAACGTTGAAAATCCATTTTATCACACAGTAAACTTCTTTGATTTAAGACTCACGTTTTTCCACATCCATGTCTGGTTTGAATCTTTGCCGAAGTGTTCATTAATGCCCAACAATGTCAAAAAAAAGAATGTTCCAAGGAAGAAATCTTTCATGCCAATTGAAAGCAACAAACACATAAAGAAGAGTTCTAGATTTCTTGTATTTTTACAAGTACATATTGTCGGTACCAAAAGTTACCAAGTGAAACAAACTGCAACTCTCATGAAATAAATTTCATTTTGTTCTACGAACTTTACCTTATACCAATAACTCTTAAGCAATGGATGATCATTATTTCGTTGATTCCAAGATGATAAGTTAAATGAACGTCTGACACTTCTTTAGGTTCCTTCATTCCAAATTCCATGTAGTCACCTGTCTTGCTAAACTTGATGCCCCATCATAGAATGCTGTTCGTCGGGTTTGATTTTCATATGACACATAAACCCAACATGGGGCAACTACAGAAATGCAGTACATCTAAGACGAGGCCATGTGTGTAGTATGAGCTTGATTTCAATCTTATCATTACAAACTCCCAACACTTTGCACCATTTCATATTTTATCAGACCATATTTGTCCAAACATTTCGTCACCAAATGGGACATTTTACTTGTATACATTCATGCTTTGGGAAATAGGGTCGTTGCATGAATCAAGTTTTGGTGATTATGCGTCGTTTTGCAAGCAATCATGAGTTGCTTTGAGAGGATGTTGGCCATAATGAAAGATATGGCAAGCAAAATCATGAATGCTTTTCTTGCATGTCCAAAATGTTGATGCCTTAGGTGTCCTTTAGGTCTTATTGATGATCATCAAATATAAGCAATGTCTCATTAGTGTGGTCCCCATTCAAAAATAGAAACATTGAAAACCATACAAATATATCATGGACATTTATCTCTTATGCAAGACAAAGACTTTCTCCTCTACTTCCATTTGTATTTTTTTTGCTGAATCGTACCTAGAAATTTTGGATAACATGAGATTTAGAGTCACAAATTAGAGCAAGCACTTCTTACAAAACTCATATGAGGTTTATCTCATGCGCTTGTCTTTGAATGCCACAACAGCCTTCATGACAAACACCCTTACAATTAGTACATGTCATATTTGCCACTATCTTTGAAAAGGTCTTTTATTCCCTTCCACGGTGGTGAGCAAACTATGGAATATAATTTATGCTACAATAGTTTTGGTTTTCAGTAATGATGGGTGGACTTAGCCAAAGAATAAGTGATGGAATAATTACAATATTCAATTACTCCTTGTTGGCCTATGTCTTGCCTTAAAGCAACCCTTTATGCTCGATGGGCTCAAGATGAGTCAAACAACTTTGGCAGTA
Source organism: Penium margaritaceum (assembly GCA_023375785.1). Lineage (NCBI taxonomy): Eukaryota > Viridiplantae > Streptophyta > Zygnematophyceae > Desmidiales > Peniaceae > Penium > Penium margaritaceum. Next base: position 66,589 of record SZWC01014072.1, on the reverse strand, counting down.
ATGGTTCACAACACTACACGTTGTAAGATGAGTTTTCAAAGCATAGTAAACGGTCCTATTATAACAAGTACAACAACAGAAAACACCATTCTTGTTCTTTTTATTAGAGGCTTCCAAAAGTTGAAGCTGCCTGTGAAAGTTTATGAAATACAAGAGCAAGGCACTCAGTTAAGTAAATTTGTCTAAAGAACACATTATCTATACATGTAACGACATGGACTTTTTATCAAATTTAGAATTGAATAGCGATGAAGGATGTGTTGTTCCAAATCGTGCCTTCCCCTTGAGGGCTTTCCTTGAAAGGTGACCTTTTGTAATACCTTGTGCAGGCATGCATAAAGAAATGTAGGAGTTACATCTAATCACATGGGTTGTGTCATAGTCATAACATTGTGCTATCATGCATGATAAAACTCTTGGGGTTTTTGGAGCGTTTAAGGACAAATTAACCATGTGCTCTGATGCAACAAGGGGGTGTTGCTGCTATATAGGATCTATGTGCCCAGCAAAAAAGTAATGTACTCTTATGTGCCAAAGTGGAAGACCAAAATCAAGCTTTTAATTGAAAAGACTATCAGTCCAAGTATAGTAGAAGGGAATAACAACAAAACACAGCTTAGCTGAATGCTCTTACACAACGTGCTCCATCCAAGGGTGCAACACCTTGCTAATCCGTCAAGAATGTCGATGGAAGGGTTTCAACGCCATCACGATGCATTCAAGTGAAATAGGCTCCAGGTTATCACAACAGCCTTCTCTCCATGATGGCAGCCACCGTTTGAATTACTAGGTTATCATAGGACTTTAAGCCCTCTTGGAAAATCTCGTAGAGTGCTACCAAGCTTACTACGTTATTAGAGGGGAACTCTAGAACGACACACAAGTTCTCGTTCCTCCTAACCAAGCTCATACAGCATTGCCATACACACGCGGTTGATAGAGGGAGAGTCCAAAACAGGTCGACTGTCCCCAAAGAATTCGCTTTAGACAAGAGCTAAGTAGACTTTAATCTTAGGTTCTCACACCTACACAAAATTCCTTGCCCATAAATGTGAAACATCAAGCAAGATAGCTCAAGCCAGGTAGCTTTAGTCTTAGACGTAGTCTATACACCACAAGAAGGTAGTCGGGCCTTCATGTAGTCAAGTGCTCCTCCTACCTAGACTAGACCATTGCTACTAGGCTTACTCGAGTTTTAAGATGAGAGGTACTGCAAAGTCTTAGTCTGAGGCATTATGTAGTAGAGATGGGCTACTGGTGGAGTTCTTGTAGTTGCTTAATGAGTTATTACTAAAGTTACTAGACCAACTGAATACACTCCACTTTTATATTGAGTTCTCGGCAAGTTGAGCTACGTTGTGCCAAGTGGAAACTTTGTGCTACATGGTCACAAGCTTTCTCCTCAAGGAATCTTCCCTATTCAAGGCACGCAGCATCTACATTAAGGAATCTTCCTCAATGATGGTACCTTGGGCTTGGTCCTAGCTATTGAGTCGTGCATGTTACCTCTCACCGAGGTTGGTCCCTAGTATTGGCACCACATGTAGTTTTTCAGTCGTGCATGTAGAAGCAAATGTAGCTGATGAGTCGTGCATGTGTTAGTTGATGTAATTCTCAGCTGTGCATGCTCCACTTGATGCACAGTGGTCCTTGCTCAAGAAATTTGCTTGCATATGCTCATGCAAGCGGTCCCTATAATCCAGTCACGTGTAACCTCACCTTTACTACTTTGGGTCGAATACCCAACTGTGCTTACTTGCCCTACGCAGCTTCTAACCAAGTGGGTTTGAAGATATGCACTTTCCTATTGTGCATGTAGCACACTAACATCCCACCTCCTTTACCCCCTTCAACTTGGATGCAAGAATCAAATATGGCATGTACATTAAGAATTTCTAGCCTAGCCGCATCGGATTCTTTATAGATAAAACCCATAACTTGGCGCATAGACCTCTGATTGTGGATCCAACTACACAATGTCAAAGCTTGTGCTTAGTGTAGTTATCGCTGACTCCAACACTCTCCCTTTATAGATGTGCTGATAAAAGCAGAGAAAGTAATTTGTTTTAGTGGAGAAATGAATCATTAGTCGAGGTTTAAGGTAAACAAGAGGGTATGAGCTATCACTAGAGACTTCCGGTTTTCTCTTTGTTGTACTCTAACCTTGGGGAATTGTTTCAAGAAAAAAATGTCAAATCAGTCAAGTATCACCTTGAAAATTTTCCTTCTAAGCATTTTTGGCTCTTTCCAAAGCCGTTGTCTTATTGAAATTGGTCAGGTGAAGCATAAAAATTTCATTTGGTGATGTTGGGTTCACCCGCCCAATTCACCACCAAGATTACTTCATACATGCCATCATGTCTCTCATCCACAGGCTTGGCTATGCAATGGAAGGCTCCAGAGATTTCCACTTACAAGGCGCTTGTTAGGCAAGACCGCTTCTTAAGACCGTTTACTCAAACTGCCATCTTCCTACAACCACCTCTTCTCAACATTTCTAAAAGCTTGCCACCAATTACTTTCTTCTTATTCTACAGCCTTCTGCTCCCTTTATCCCTATAGCCCCGTGCTTCGACAACCATCCTCAACTAGGTCTTCCACTTACTTTACCGACTTTCAACTGCTTAGGTTTGAGTGTGCCATGGGTGGGGGGGTATTTTGCCCCATGTCCATTCTTGAACAACCCCTCTCTCTCTAGAAGACACTTTTGACGTCTAAAAAGTCAATTGTGTCATTATTACCAACGTAACTATTCTAGTGGTTGTCATTGGCATTTCTTTGTCAGTACCATTTGATTTTGTTGAGCAAGAATCTTTTTGGCGCACACATTATGGCGAGTATTCAGTGTACCCTTCACGAGTACCGTACCTTGTGTCGACCAAAAACGCAACCCCTCTCCCCCCTTAGTGTGCCGCCTACATCAATCACAGCTTGTAGTGGCTCCAACGCCCACTTGACCTTTGGCCTTAGCAACTTACAAGAGCCCTTGCGTCACCATCTATCACTTGAAGGGCGGCCAGATATCCGACACTTTTTTTTGTATAAGCTGGTCCTCTTGAGCACAATCCTCACAACAAGCCTTGCTCACGAGTCATCACAGAGCTCCTTAACTCGCGACATACTACTTTGCACCCAATTCCAAACTGCAGCTAGGCAGCCACATTCAGCTCCTAGTATGCCCAATGTTTTTAATTCTCCCTCAAGGTTGCAATTCACGCACCGCACCTTAAACAATATGGTGAGATGAACTTGCGATGAGGGCTACTTTGATGAGGATAAAAGTAGTTTCTTGCTACTACCGGTAGTTTCTACTCCAGTTGTTGCCATTGCTTTGCTTATGCACCAATTGCTGATGAAGGAAAATCCACCAATTTTTACATCTTCCTCCTACTCTGATAAGATTTTACCACGGAGCACAACTACTCTAGTTGTGCACGCTACCTAACACAAGGTGGGCTTATTACGTCCACCTGCCACTTCACAAGATTTTGTCTACTTTCTAGGTCGCAACATTGCGTGCTTCTTTAAGGCTTGAACATATACCTTCACTTTTTCATGTTGATGTTTTTCATGTAATGGTGGTTCGTGTGCCACATTTAAAACCTCCGTTACACCATGCTATCGTTAAGCAAACAAAATCTACCTCATGCCTTACGTTGTGCATCGTAGCATTGGCATGTGCACTCATATGAGTGCTTCTGGAACAAACGTTGCGACATTTGCCTACGAGAATTCTCTTCTTCATGAGGATGATAGTTGAATGAATTGAAGCTCATGTTGAAGATGCTTTTGTTGTTGAATCAAGGACAAATCCTAGTTCAGCGGTTGACATACATCTTCAAAACTCATACACTCCTCTTTTGTAAGGTGAAAGTGCAAGAAACTTTTCAATCAACGGCTATCCCAAGACTTCATTTGTATGAACGTTCTCTCGACGTGCACTTGTCGAAAGCGCCTCCCCTCTTCAGTGCTTCACCTCAACATCCAATTCTTGCTCTCTCCTTAGAACGCATCCTTGGTCCATACACAAGCTTGGCGTTGGGGGGGTTAATCAATTGTATAGAGTTCATGTGTGGGCTCTCCATATTGAAGTTGCTCAAAGCGTCCACAATATCTCCATATGTGTAGGGTCGACACATCACGTAATCACCCTACCACAAGTGAGTGATGAGTGTCGTTGTCATCCTTTGAAGCTTATGTTGTAACACCTGCTTCTAGCTAGTGGCATGGGTTTGTTTCTTTCATCCCATGTTGAGCATGTTCAGATATCCTTGTGCTCTAATACGAAGTTTGAGTTTTTTGAGCCTGTACAGACAAAGCCACCGAATGCTTTGATGTTGGAAGGGGGTCTCACTTTTATACAAGATTTTTGTGCCTTACAAGCAAACCCTGTACTCCAATCTACAAAAGTGGAATTCTAAAAATAAACGTGTAATTGAAAAGAGTATCAAGTACAAGTATGGTACACAGAAAAAAATGCGCAAACATTTTTCGATTCAATGCATTGAAAAAACCTGCCCCATCTAATGGTGCAACACATTACTAGGCCATAAAGGCAGTTGTGTCAAAGGTATGAGGAAGATCACCATGCGTTTGTATGAAATGGCCTTGAGGTTGTCAAAGAATCCTCCTCTCCATGCTCGCAACCAGTACCACACGTACTAGGTTGTTTGAAGACTTGCAACCCTCGTAGTCAAGTTGACAAGGTGCTACAAGGCTTACAGAGTCGGTAATTGGGAACTCTAGCAAGATATACAACTTTTAGATTTTTGTAACCAGGCAGACAAAGTATTGCCAAACACACTGCGTTAAAAGAAGAAGACTCCAACATAGTCATACTATCCACATAGAATCACCTCTATACAGCATGACTGAGGTTACACTCCAACGTTGGGCTCTCACGCCTGGACAATACTTCTAGCCCACAAGAGGGAAACGTCAAGCAAGACAAATCAAGCTAGGCAGCTTCTGTCTTGCACGTAGTCTGGCCACCATAGCGACCATCTCAGGCCTTTAGATGGTAAGGGTACCCTCATAACTATTTGAGGGTCAAAGTCGTTGGTCACATTGCCAAGATATCAATAGACATTCTTAGCTTTCCATTAGTATAAATTCTTAGCTTTGCATGTAGTTACTCAGTCATGCATGTTATGCCTGATGTAGACGCTGATTCGTGCATATTCTAGATGATGGAATGCTTAGTCATGCATGCACCAACTAATGTAGCATGGCACTTGTTGTGCAGATCAGCATGCATGTGTTGATGCAAAATTTCCCAACAGTCTAGTGAAGACTAGCCCCACTCTGACTGGTTTGGGTCAAGTACCAAAGAGTCCTTGCTTGCACTACGCAGCTGCTGACCAAACTAGGCCAGCAGGCATGCACAGCTTTTCTGTGCATGAATTACATATAGATCCACGCTCCTCTCCCCCTTAGTAAATGGATGATAGGATTAAATCTGGCTTGTACATCATGAATTCCCTGTCTAAACTCACCATACTAATTATGAAAAACTATTCTTATCTTTGCGCACGGTCCTCATATTGTTCATCTTGTTATGCCATATCAAAGCTGGCGCTTAGCAAAGTTATCGATCATTTTAACTTAAACATCTCATGAAATTTGGTTACGCATTCTCTTTGTCAACTATTAAACAAGAGGATGATGAGTGAAGGCAAATCGATAATGTCACTCAATGTCCAATAAGCCATATCCGTTTTGCTTCTTTGGTATTAAAATTTAGGGTACATAAATGTAGAGAAAAACAGAAATGTTTCATTCAAGTAAGTTTACACATAATGTCATAATGAAACAATAACTTCTCAACATCAATATCCATGGTTGAACCCTTTTCATGCACCTCCAATGGAATGGATGCTTCAAGTGTACACCTTTTCTATCTACAAGAAGCATTATAATACAAACTACCCCATCTACTATTCCATGCTTGCCATTTTGTTGAGCTTGATGTCTGAATGTGTGATTGAAATCAGAAATGAACCACACCACATTGTGTATCAGATTCATCCTATGCAATTTACCATTTTAAGAATGTGCATTTCAAGATATCTTGTTTTAATTGTGCATTCTTCATTAGGTATATTCCATAAACATATATGGTCATGACACTTGTGGTTTTTCTATGCTACCATTATTAAAATCTTAGCTCTTTTGTGCATGGCCTTGGGAAATGTACCTATGGATGTGTGTGATTTTTCATGACTCATACTACATGTCCTTTCATATGTTTTGTGCAACAAAGATAGCATAAAATGACACATAAATTCTACTTTCTAAAGATAGATCAACATTAAATTCCTAACTCACTCAAACTTGAATACTTCTCTTCATGAAGTTCTTTATACGGAACACAAAAAGAAAACAACCTTGTATTCCTGAATAACAATGAACTGATTAAAAACGTTTCATTCATTCTTAAGCTTCCGTCACAGTGCATACATTCCCAATCATTCAATGCTTTTCATTCTGCTTACTCTAACAAGTTGGATTGTTTTAAAGCACTAATCACGATTTTTTGTATTTTCCATGATGATATGCTTTTTCTGATGTTATGTTATATAAAAAAATCAGAAATATTCTAGAAAATTTAAGTATAAGGAAATCAAGGCCTTACCAATTTTTAAACACCATTTTTTTCCATAATATTTGTTTGAAAAGCCTCTTTCAACAGAATGCTTTATGTATTTGTTTTCAAATTTAAAAAAAAAACATGTTCAATTGCTAATTATTATTATAATTATCTCCGAATTTCTGAAAACAAGGTAAACTGTCTTTTCTCTATTTTTAAGTATGATTTTGAGTAATCTTGCTTATCTATTACATCAGTACATAAGAGAAATCAAGATACACCTTTACAATTTGTAGTAAGGTCCTGGTCTCTTAGAATGAAATGGAGGACAAAGATTAGTAGTAAAGTAATACCAGCCCATCTTAAAAAGGAAATGAGACTTCTACTTTTTCTTCAAGTATCACTCATAGTTTGAAATCGTTGCATACTTGTCAAGCAAGTGATATTGTTATCACAAATGTTTATGAAATGAAACAACGTCCACTAACCCAAATCTTCCTTTCTATATGCTTACGTAGAAAACATTATGAATCATGTATACAGATTTTGTTTCAATTGAATCAAAAAAATTGTCAAATCAGGTGCCACATTGTTTCATTTGTGCAAAATTTACTAAAGAGTGATTTCTTGACATCATGTTTTGTGATGTTACAATATTCATGGAATGAAACAAAGGAAACTTGAAATTTCATTTTCATCAACCTGCTTGAAAAGGCTAGGATTCCATGAAGATGTACTTGTTCATCATCTTGATAATAGATTGGTGTAATCAATATTCATCGAAAACACAATTCAGAAATTTCATCTGGAATCATCTAACACTACAATGCCTACTAGATATTGCTTTCCAAGTTCAAAAAGGCGAATAATGACAATTTCAGTCCAATCAAGAAATCCAATATGTTCAAAAATATTATCATGCGAATGAAAAATCCTTTAATATTCAAGGCTATCATTTTCTTGTTTTCTTTTGTTCAACTATTTTTTCGTCTTGTGTGATAGCCAAGAACAACGTTGTGTTTCAAAGACATGTGACCCCCCAACATATCCTCATTAGAGTGACGATCCTATATAATTGCATAATTATGTTGTTAAGAATCTGAACATGCCAACTAAAAGGAATTTTATTTTGGAATATGAGCTTGAATGTAAAATTCAACATCCTTCCTTATTTAAAATTATTAAGTAATAAGAACCTTATTGCTTGTTCCACTTGTCTTCCACCATTATATGTTTTATTGTTTCCAATGAAGGTAACCGTTTATCAACCATTTGTACCAAATCTTTCATAACCTGATAGGACATTTGCTTTTCCCAAAAACACAATTAAAAAGGGTTTTGGAAATGTCTCAACAGGTTATAGATATAATATTGTTTTGATGTTATTGCGTGTTTTGTGGATCCATATTCCTTTCTTGATGAATGAGTAAACTTTGGATTGTACAATGCCTTTTCAACCATTAGCATGCATAAAAATTTTGACTTATGATAAAAGGTGACATTGAAAATAATTTATTTACGTCTAAATAAAGTTTTTAGACTTCTCGAATTTATTCCTGAACACTACATAAGAGAGTATATTTCCTTCGCTCACTCTTTATTCATCCCTTTCTCTATCTCTCTCTCTCTCTCTCTCTCTCTCTCTCTCCCTCTCTCTCTCTCTCTCTCTCTCTCTCTCTCT
>SZWC01014072.1:41200-55251 GCA_023375785.1 Penium margaritaceum | reverse complement strand
CCCCCTCTTCCTCCTCATACGCCCTACCTCTACTTGTCACTCATTATATGAAATGTTGGTTACCTATGCACAAGGTAACTTGTTGCATGGTCTATTAATATAGCATCATAGGATTGCATACTTGCCTATACATTCTCTTTGGCATTCATTAATTAAATTGGCAAACATCGCAACATTTTCTGGTTCAACTAATGTGATTCCTTGCTAAATATGTTTGAAGATGATCTGGAAGTGAGGTCTTCCAACATAATGTGGACATGAAATTCCTAAGACAGACAAGGATATCATGTTAGATGATGTTTCTCGAAAATGTATCCAGAAGATTTTAACTTTTTTACTTTGTTTGTGTAAGGGAATTCAAATTTGTCTTCCTCTTAGTTTGAATTTGTGGACTGTGGGGAATCCCAAATGGCTTTTGTTTACGATGTAAACATGAATATGTAAGATGTTACTGAATTTCTCAGTTATGTTTAGGACCTATTTGAATTCATCCCATGTCTGACTTAATCATTTTTTCTTCTAGTGTTGATTTTGATAAAAGCTCAAGAAATGGTTGAATTTGGATTGGTAGTGTCCCTTGATCTACATCCATGAATTTTGCTGAGTTGGGTTTTCATAAGAATTCTCGTGGCAAACATATATCTAGATCTTTCTTAATCGATTTTTTATATTATTGAATGTAACCTATTTTTTAGGTTAAAGTTGTATGAATTGTGGAAATTTTGATAATAGAACGTTGATGTGCACAACAAATGGTAGAAGGTTGAGTTGAATGAATCATGCACAACCCTATTGAAAGGTTCATTATGTTATGATTATAATGGAAAATTTTCATGTCTTCTTTTTTATCAATCTTTGAATAGGTTGAACGTGAAGGAATTGAAGTGATTTCTTTACCATTGCTTCAAACATAACATGGAATGACCACGTGATTGTTCAGTAAATGGCCATGGTTTTGCAAAGTTTTCATGGTCATTTAACATGTACTAGCCACGTATGAAATACAATCATTGAATGGTAGAACATCCTTTTTATGAAACGTTGTTAAATATAGCATTATCGATTGAGGTAATCTTTACTACATGAAAACACACATGTCTCATCCATGCATTTTAGGTTAACCTTAAAATGATTATCAAGCACCAACACAAATTCAATTTCTCTCATACTCATGATTCTTATGTTAGGCAATGTTATAGATTTTATCATTAAATTTACAATGAAAAATTGTAAGGGAAAAAGCTACGTTACTATAACAATCATTAAAATGCTTTCTTACCAGGTAATACATGTATTGACTCATGGTCTGTAAGGGAGGCATGTGAGATATGCCCAAAAACCAACTGAAGTTTTGAGACAATGACTTTAGGGCATATGTGATAATTCATCATGTATGTGCTTCTATTGTAAAACCCTGTGAGTTAATGAATAGTGGTTTCCATTAAACATCAATTATGTGTAGTACTTTGGGAAAACTACCACTTTCATCATGATGAAAGAAGAATTCCCAAAGGTTTTGGCCATCAATCTAAGACAAAGCTACCTGCTCTTGTAACTGTCAACCATTTTTTAAATGGTTGACCCGAATTTGAATATTTGTATTACTTGGTGTTTCCTTTGTTCACTTCTCCCCTTAGGCATGAGTGAGTGATGTCATGGTTTTTTTAAACATCCTTGAACACATTGCTCATTACATCAGTATACGTGAGATTTTCTTTGGAAGGTTTTATGAACATTGCCAAATGGTTTCGTACAATTTAACTGTCAAATATTCCACGCATATGACCACAACAAAGCGTATATTATGCACTACTTTCTATTGTTATTAGGTTTTAACCTTTCCTTATGATGCATGTGCAACTTGTAGTAGATTTTTCTCCTTACATGTACCTTTGAAACCCCATATTTAGTCTCTTAAGGACTTGTGTAACAGACACGTGAAACTCATGAAAAAGGGTTGGAGAAAAAAGTTCTCCTGAATTTTTGTATAGACATACAGTATAGAAACCCAAGAAAAAACACTCTAAGTTAAAACAAGAGATAGAAAATGATGGAAATTTTAGATCCATTGGGGTTGCATGATCGTATCCCTTATCGTTTTTGCACATCTTACTTCTCTTATTACCTTGGTGATGAAAATATTGATATCCCTAATCCTCTTCCTAAGACCATACCTTTAATCTTATTTCATTTTCCTAATGTCAATTCAAGAGCAATAGAAAGGTGGCTTGTTGAGTAGAATTGGATATTCTCACACATTGTAGAAAGGTTAAGGATGATACAAACATGGCAACTCACATTGCAATGGAGGAAATTGGGCTACTTCTTACTTGGTAATGTTAGTTGCATGTTACATGGATACATATGTGGCTAATTGCATCCGTTCTGATCTTCACACCCGCAACATCGCTTGGTCTTTTTTCCATTTTTTTTTGTGTTTTGAGCATCGTTAGAAAACTGGCTATTCCTCGGCTTTTTCATCCAATTTTCTCAAAAAGTGTTTTTTGGTGTAGATTTCGCCAAATGATTTCGGATCCTAGCCTGCATTAGTACTCTAGCCATAATGAAGTGCACATCGGCTCTTAACTTTGAATGTGGCCGTGAACTTGCTTTTAAGAACTAAAAATTTCGTATTCATGTTTCATTTTCTTCAAATATTGCGATCCTATTTTGTATCCCTTAGATCTTGCTGTAAGATTTTTAGTTTTTCCTCAATGCAATTTTCTATGGCTTCTGTTTCTTAGAAGGTCTTTATGAGACCGCCGACTGCTTATGGATCTCTTTTTGTCAATATGGCCCGCTCCTGTAGTCTTTTTCCCGTCGGCTTCCGTCATGGTCACATTTGAAAGGAGGAGCCGGCGCGCGCTTGATTATGGCAAGAATTGTAAGGCAAGCTTTTAACTGCAGTCAATTGTGGTCAAATCTGACATCGAGCCACACTTGTGGCCAATGTGGATGACTATGCCAAGCCGTTGCCAGTTTTTGTGTGATGCTAAAGAAAATGTTCAAACGAGAAAAAGAACAAATCCCCTGGTATATGGATTGGGTGTGAGGCGGAGTTCTCCGAAATATCCCTACGTCGCGACTGGATGTCGGATAGGTTTTTGTGAACTGTATCCATTCTGGCAAGGAGATGACGGTCAGAGACGGTGATTTCGTTGCTTGGTCGCTGCTGCGACCAATGGCAAAGCAGCTTCGAAAGCCGACAAATAGAGATATCAACAGTGGAGCGGATCACCGCCACTGAAAGAGGCCGACGGGGGCTTCCTATAGCGATGGTAATGCAATGCTGGATGCTGTCATTGCAACTAGGTAGGGGGAACCTATGGGGCCCTCTTTTCCTGATGCTTCGAACAACATTCCTAGTGCTCCGGGAATTTGGGCATGTTGGCTGTGACATTTTAGGGTACAGAAAATAGCCGATGTCCAATCCGGAGGGCGTGAAACGGACCGGCGGTTGCCATTGTAGCAGTTCCCGGAATGGGCCCACTGGGAGAACCGCGGTTTTCTGAGGAAAAATATATGTATTTCGGAAAGCCGGGTCGTGTAGGCACAGCACCTGAGACAGCATGGGTGCCCCGGTATGAAGGGTCGTACGTGAGGTCGGATAATTCATTCGACATCAACCATCCAAAAAAAATCTAGGATCGACCGTCCCCAATAGTCCGAGCACGACGGTCATTGTTTTCACGACGACTTTCATATCATCGTAACATATTTCGATCTGCACCGTTTTAAGACGAAAACACTCGTGCAATGGTAACCGTAGATAGTGTTCTTCAACGGAATGACTCTTGTAAGGATTGCCGAATCCACTGTCCGGTAGGTTATCGATCTTCCACAATTTGTGCCACAGTTGGGAAATTTTGAGACGCCACCATGGAAGCAAATTATTCAATGGACGCCCTCCATCGAGATTAATTCACTGGGTACGATCTCTCATTCAGCCGGTGTTCTATTCATGAAACCGAGTTTGAAAAACCTGTGTTCTAACGGAATCGACTGAAAGCGATCACATCAGCGACATTTCCCTGTTTGAGGCAGTGATGGGCGGCACTAACACGTAACGTGAAGTGAGCAGACTAAACAGCTGGCAGGTTCATCTCGCCTCTGTTGTTTGCTTGCCACCTGATGCATGAGAGCGATAACGAGCAAGAGAGAAGACGGAGAAAAACAGTGCGAGATTCAGAGAGATACAAATTGAGAGAGGAAGAGGGGGAGAGAGAAATGGTGGGATAAAGGTTGGGTAGCAGAGAAGGATCACTGAATAGGACGAAGCCGACAAGAGGTACAAACAAAAAACTAATGACAGAGTGAATCAGCAAACTCGATCAATCGAAATTCAGGTCATCGAAGACATCGACTACACGCAAACATCACAATATTCTTCCACACAGTCAGAACAAACATAAACTGCAATTAACCGCCAATGAGTCAACCTGATAGCTCACTAACAGAACTTTTCTGAAATCAACATTGGAAATCTGTTGAAAACAACTAAACATAACCATCCACAAGTAGAGTGGAGGATAAAGTTAAGGATTTCGACATCTCTTTAACTCCTTACAAGTAGAGTGGAAACCCTTTCCTTTTGACAAGCATGAAAGAACCTAACAAATGAACATGTAAAATGCAATAAGAACAATATCTCCTGAATTCACATTGAACTACACAATAACCAAACCTATTATAAATTCTCCTCATTCCAAAATAAATACAAATCGTGAAAAAATTGAAATTATGAATCAAACAACACAATCAAACACGGAATGGTACAAACAAACAAAAATTCAAAAACCAACTAAACATCCTTTTCAGTGTTTAAACTAATAAATATCAATCTCTCAAAAATAATTTCTTACATTTTTCCCATAACCGAAATCAACTCAAGGAACTTGCATAAACTCAACAAAACATAGAAAATATTTGAAAAGGAAAAAAATCAAACCATGCACAAAAATTACAGTTTTAAAGCTTTTTGGGAAAGGTGACAAATACAATGGACCCGCATATTCATGAGATTTGTTTAAAATTGTCTCAAATGAGGCTATGAAATTTTCAATGACCATTTTTGTTCATCTAACCTTCTAATGAAACATGTGAACATTGATAGATGTAAACAAATACATCTCTTATGAACACATAATGTTATTCTTAAAAATATAATAGTACGATGCATATTTGATATTTGTTTAAAATTATTCACATTGTAATGGATGGTTTAATATTTTCTCACACAATTTTTTATTTTTGAACGACAATATCTACAAAACCTTTAGTATCACAACAGAAGAAGTACTTTACCTTTTAAAACAAAAATTCACATGATAAATATAATTATTATATCCTTGTGCACCTTATTCATAACTAAATATTGAATTAAACTTATTTCATTTAGCAAAACTTCGATTACTCTTGATAAATTCACGTTTTCATATATTTTTAAGACAAATGATTGATTATTATGATTAAATTCGTGTTTAATGTTCGAGATTAGTTTGCAAGCCGATACATAAAACCTTTCAAGAAAATTTACCTCAAATACAAAAAAAATCCCATGAACTAGGAGGAAAAATACCCTACATGTCATTTTTGACAAGCTTTGAGGAAGGGATTGCATGGCAAGTTGTTTTAGAAAAACTTACAATATACATGATCCCAAATCAATAATGCATGCATTCCAATCGTCCCTAACCAAACACCAAAGAAGAAAAATACACACGTTTACCATGAAGGGTACCTCAAACTGAATATCAATGATAATGAAAACATTATTGAATCAACCATAAAACAGAAACAAAATTTTAAAGCTTCGTCAATTCAGATTCAATCATTCACAAATTTTAAATATAGCACAAAATATTTAAAACTTTATATGTGTTCTTTCTACTTAATCAAATTCTAAACATAAACAAATTGTGGATTTCCGCATTGACAAGATATAAAACATTTTTCTCAAATGCTTATATTTCAATGAAATTCTCAAGAATGATTTCCCCATACCACATGAGCCTATGATAACATTCTTTTGTCGATAAAAATGAACTAAAAAAATCAATTTAAAATATTCATAGAACTCAAGGATGCTTGGTGGCTTATTTGACAAGACCTCATTCCTAAAACAAATTTTGTATTTCCACTTACAAAAAAAATCAATAAAACTTTTATTCCGATAAATCTACTCTCAAGATCTATAAAGGCATGTACACAAAAAAACCTTAACAGTTACAAACACAAATGCATGAAAACGTTCACGTGAAATCAAGCTGATTGTACTGAAAGATGTTTCTTCAAAATGTCATGTTAAACATCAAAATTGTAAAGTTTCCCATGAGAAATACTTAACCTTCAATTGAAAAATCATTTTAAGTGCATTTGATGTTCAAGAACTTTGTGATTCATTTGTATGTTGCGCTCACATCACATGCCTTTAGTCCATGGGAAGGATAAAACATGCACACATTTCACAACATAATCCACAAAACACAATGTTTTAGAGATATTCTTCACGTATTCTACTAAATTAATGTCACATTCATTTCCAATCATATGGGATTTTCCTTCCCACAAAGATAAAAAGATATTGAGATTTAGTTAGGAAGAAAAATTATTACACTAATGAACATCTGTTTGAAGAGAACTACTCATACACTCATCCCCCATAGTACCAATAGTTTAGTGATAACGCTTACAACACCTCAAAAATACATGTTTGACATCAAGTGTATCTGATGCACTCATTCAAACACACCTCCCTCTACTACGAACTTAAATTAAAGTAATAATTCTGTATCATAACAAATGAAGAACATACACATTGTTGAGGGTTACAATTATTATGCACGTAAAAAGCTTCGATTTGCAAAAAATGGCTTTACATTCTAAGAATTCCACAAAATGTTGAGGATCTTGTAGTAATTTCCAAGGACTATATCTCTAGGGAATTTTCTAAATGTAGATGATTTTTGGTAGCCTGCCTTCAAGTAGATGATAGAGCTAGGTGTAGAATTTATTTGTCGTGGCATGAGGAAGAAGGCTGCACATGCTTTTAACAGGATTAAGAAGGGAAGGGAGATATCTACAATGCATTTCAACATACCTTATCTTATCAAGGATTCCTCTAGGTGACTACCAAAGAATAATGAAACCTAAATATGAGGCCTATACTACATCATCAGCGATACACATGGAACCTGGGCCCTTCAGCCTTTGAGGGCAATTGTGGTACAAGCTTTAGGAGGATGCTGATTGCACCATCTAATGGAGTAGCATGGCAAGATCAACATATAAAGGAAAATCATGAGGAGAAATCAACCTCTTCATGATGCTTTGCCAAGTCTTGACAAATTTTCCTTGAAGGGGAAGCTTCTCATTAGCTAAACAAGGATGTCTATAAAAACTTTGGACTACAAGGACCTTCTCCTAGAAGGAAGCTTCTCCTAAGGAGGAAACAAGAGGCAACTCACTTGAACCACTTATAGAAAGCTTCTCCTTCAATTGGTAAACTTGCTTGTAACACATGTACGAAAGGTAGAGCTCATCTTAGGTCGTTCAATCATGGAATCTTGCAAATACACAACAGTACTTAAGCTTTTAACTGTAGAGCTCATGATCAAGACTCTGGTAGAGATCCATCTATGGCCCCTATAAGCTTACACAAGCCTACTAGCCTTTGTCAAGGCTGCTTTGAAGGTTATCTGATGTGGAAAATACACTAAGAACCTTGCCATGACGACCTCCAATGGCTACTTCAGCACGGCCCAAGAGATGTTCTAGCGCAACCGATCTAAGATTTCATGTACCATATGAGTTGTTTGTATTGATGAATATTGAAATAATTCTATCGAATTTTTTCTAAATATTTATCTTTTTATTCCATAAACTCTGCCACTTATCACTTAAAGATCACACAAGCAAATGTCTTAACCCTTACACTTTCTCATAAACATCAAAATGGTATCATAGCTTTTGGTCGCTTGCAACATGAAGCTGGCTATAACAACAGAAGATAACATTTGCGGTGGAGAAATAATTCACTAGAAGTATGCAAGCATTCAACATGGGTAGGATTTCACACGCACGAGCAAAGTTTTGTGTGATAGAATAATGAGCAACATGGAAGACGAGAACAATAAGTTATGTTTTTCCACTTATCATAATCAATCACTATTGCATGGCATGCTCATGAGCAAAGAGCAAGGACACCGTGTTGCATACCAAGCCTAACACCAAGTTCCAAAATCACAACACATAGCTCAAGAGGTGCAACGTATAGCACAGCAAGAATTCATTGCACGTGAAGTTGTGGAGAGCAGGAGGGAGGATATCAAGATGTACATTCATGTGTAAGAGTTCATTCTTGAATACAAGAAAGTTACCTGTGTAACTCAAAATTTTCAAATGTAGGGGTTAAAGAAGTCACATGTACATGAAGTAACTTAAAACTCACAACTTAAAAAACAATTGGCATGGACTCATTAAGTGGAACGTAAAAAAAGCTTTATCAATACTTACAATAAAAACAACAGATGGAATGGAAACATTGTTCACAAACATTTTTTGCTAATGTGGCTTAAATCTCCCCTCCTTATGTCTTTCAACTAGCCATTTTTTCATAGCGAGGGCCTGCTACACCACCACAAGGAGGCATGCCATGGTATTCAATGGATATGTCGTTAGAATGTACTCTAATGGTTCCACCTGTAGCACACTCATATCACATGCATCAAGCACCAATAGTGTAACCACACAAAGCGAAACAAGCTGACATCCATGTGGTAGCACTACTACCACAACATGTGGGAGAACTTGCAGCATAAAACTTTGTACGAGTACCCTTAGGGACTAAACAATGAACATCATATCCACATGTTGGTGTGCCCAAAAAAGCAACGTAAATGCATTTGCACACAATCAAAGTTGACAAACTTGCTGGCTAAAAGTTTCCACACTTGCTTCCCAATTCAAAATGAGTCACCTAGCTACACGCCACGTTGAAGTTTTGCAAAGGTTTCTACAAACTCACACCTTAAGGATTGCTTTCAAGTGTGGTGCTGGAGTCAAATACTTCACCCGACCTCCTTTCATAATACGTAATAATCATCAAAATCCTCTCATTTTGGAGGCCATACACATGTACAATGAGATACCATAGCTAGCTTACCAAGATTGTCTCACCTGTTGAAGACCTTCATGCACGGAGACTCAACTTTCAAATTTGACCTTCTCAACAAATCAATGCACATCAACGTATAAAACATTAAAAACTTGAAACCCTACGTACAAAACACAGATTGTATTCTCTTTCAACTTCTAATGACGCATACTCGTGTCAAGGAGCCATTATTTTTCAACCTTCTCCTAAACAAACTGGCTATGGATCATAATAGTGTTTAGAGGGGAAACGTTTCAATCATTAAGTTGAGTTCATCAAATTTTACTTTGAAAAATGCTTTAAGCTAGGTAGCATGAGCATAAATGCTGATAAAAAGGGGGAGAAGAATAATGAACGTAACTTACTAAGCCGTAAGAGCCTCTCAATCTTCCCCTCCACCCCTTGCAAAACAATTCTTCCACTAAGACGTTTGCATCCAGGAAGTTGTTTGCCTTGTCCACACTAAACATCAACAAGGGTAATGTGAGCGACTTGAATGTCATATGACGTCCTAAACTTGAGTGAAATCAACGAAACATGATAAGGCACATGAAATGTCGATAAAGTTAGAGCATCTAGGATGAGGAGCACTCAAAGCGACAACAACATAAAAAAGTAATTAGCTTACAAATAAAGGTGCAAAAAGAAATCTTGTAATAAAAAGAAACGAGTCAGGAAAGGGAAAAAAAAAAAGAGACCAAGAAGCACGATGGTGGCAAAGAGAAGCAGTTTCATTGCACGAGGTGAGTGTTGTAGATTTGAGAAGAATATAGTGCTAAGCTGCTCGAGTCCGCATACGTGAGGTAACAAGAGAATGGGTGCACTTTGTACATCACACATGACAAGGCATGACTCATTGAACTTAAACGACCTACAAGGCCTACCAAGGTGTGACCCCTCAATGGGAAAGGAATTGTTCTAGCATAGCTTGTCTAGGATTTCATGTACCACAGCTATGATTTGTTATCATGAAGATTCAATTTTTCCCATCCATAAATTTATAGTTATTTCACTTGGTATTCTAATAGCTGAATTACTCATCTTGCCAATATCGTACAAGGGTTGTAACCCTTGCTCTTTTCCTCAAACATTGCAATACATCACACAAGTTTATCACCTTGTGAAGGCATTTGTGATTCATTCATTTTCAAGTACATGGCAATAACTTGTCATGAATCGTTTTGTATGTTCTTGCATTCAAAATATGGTCCCTTAAATGATCTTTTTAATGATTCAACCAAATGTAGGTCGCATTTCTAAACCGCCTACCACAACATGTGGCATTCATAACCAATGTCAAACCTGGATAAGATCTATAAAACACACTCTTATGAAAACAACGTTGTCCAATTCATTATCTTTTCTCAATTTCCATTTTGAAAATCATTATGATATTATTTTGTTTCATTAAACTTTAATTACACAACTTCAATTGTTACAGAATCCTCGTTCATGCTAATGTAAAATTCATCACAAACATTCATGTTTGGGCTTATGTCATGAATATTGCTTTGGAATACGTTTTTATTCTCTTTTAAAACTATTGATCCATCATCAAGATCAATTTTAATTTATTTCACTTTTCGAATCATCATCTTACCACGATGTACTGGGATGAATAATTTTTCATCAAAATACATTAGAAATCACAAACGTATGCTGAAGAACATGTATCATTTGTATGCATAAACTCTTGCAAGGTGGCTGTCTAAACGTAATCTTCATAATAATTTTCCTTTAATCCAAAAAAACTTCATTTTAATTTATGTTAGGATTTTCATACTGGTTTTTCTTTTGGAAAATTAAACCATAAATTTTAGAACATGAGTTTCCTTTAACAGTTTAAAATACTTCCTTTAGATGTACAACCCACAAACCATTTGTATTACATGATTTAATTGGGGGAGGTATGAAAAGCCCTTAAAGAATTGTATCAACTTTTCAATAGCACATTTTTCAGTCTCCCATAGGGGTTGAAAAACATAAGGGACGATTTTGTGAAGATAAAATTCGTAGCTGTATTGAAAACAAATTGCTTCATGGCAAAGTGATCCTCACATGTGACTCGGTTGAGAAAGGCCTTAAAATCTCTTCCTTTTCAACCTTGATGAGAGAAAAATTCTTATGGATGTGAAGCAAGTATTGCATTGTGTGTATGCATAAATGTTTTCATTATTGTTTGCGTCCACTTGTCCCATGATTAGGAAGATAACTGAGATTGACCACCCCTTGCGTAAAACAATCTAAAGCAGTTCATTTATCTATCAATGTAAAGGAAAACTTTTTCATGTTTTATGAATACATTTCATGTAGAGACATATATGCATTAAAACTATTCATGAGGGAGTTACTAAGGGAATCGCCCAAAACTTAAACAAATAAGCATTTTGTCGAAGTAATACTTATAAAATTAAATAATGTAACTTCAATCATGCTCAAATTATCTAATGAAACGTTTGTTCCTTGCCAGAAATTCAACACTTGTTTCAAGTACATGTAACTGTTAGATTTTTACTTTAACCATAACTGAAAGGCTGATATACTTCACCTTTTACCATTACCTTAATAGGAAGCCAAATATTTGTCACCTTTACAATCGTAAATAAAGCTTTTAATTAAAATTATAATGTTTGGTTCAAAGATTACAAAGGAATATGACAACGGTACAAAAAGGTGTAGATCGCAACACATAAAAAGTCTAAACACGTGTTCATTTGATCATTTAAAATCCATTTTAGACATCCATGAATTCACTTCCAACATGTTATGTACATGAAGCAATCACCTTTCTTTTATTATAAGCCATTCAAGTAATTAACATATATTCTTGAATGACCATTGTTAGGAAAGGACGCCATTATTTCGTAAATGTTCATGGTAGGATTCATGTAATGTGGGTGGCTTAAATTTGCCTAAAACTTGGATAGGTGAATATTTCTCAACGGAATGTATTTATTTTGGTCACACATGTGAGACAGGTCATTGGTTCATGAACATGACCATGATTATGCCATAATAACGTATTAAAAAGTGTTGCCATTAAGATCAACAAGGTGCACACCATTGATTCATTTTTACTTTTTCTACGAATCATGATTGTAGCATACATTTTCCAAAATCAACCATGAGTTTTTATGGTTGATTAAAACTTATCGAATTATATTTCACTTTCAAATTCAACATTTTATACCTTTGAGGTGTTCTTTTTTGTGGAAGTATTTATTCTGCTTGTAATTTTATACTCATACTATCTATTTATTGTTATTCTTTGTTTTCAAGGAGTGTAAGACTTCAATTTATTTTCAAAATACAAGTCATGGTTTTAATTTCCAATTCAAGGATGCCAACGGGCTTCGCCCATATAAAGTAATTCGTTCATCTTTGCTGGAATAATTGCATCATACGGTTCCATATGAATCATAATCGTGAACATGGACTCGCACTTGAGGGTAGAGGTTGATGTAACATCTACTTCTAGCCCACAAGTTGCATGAACATTCGTACATGTTAAATTGATACTCTGTAACGGTTTTGGTACTCTTTAGTTTGCTCGTTATTTAAATTTTATCTAGGTTATATGATTTATTCATTCTAGAATAAATTGATTTGTGTTTCTAGACATGAGATTTTCATAAACCATTCATCTGTTGCAAGGATGGCAAGGAAAATATCGAACAAACAAAAACATTTCCTGTTGTTATATCTGTAATAATTTTATAATCAATAATGTTTTTATGTGGATCTTGGTGAATCAACTACTTTGTCTCTGCTAAGATTGTTGCTTTTCTAGAAAACAAGTAGAGGGGTCATTAACTTCAATGACCATGACTACTTTAAGATTTCATGAAGAAAATTTTGTTTCAGATTCAATCTTCATGGAATTTTTTTTTTGGTCAAGTTTTCATGTTTAATTTATACACACCATTGAGTTCTGTTCTACCCAATCAATGATTTCCGATTGAGGTTCTTGTCAAATTTGTCATAGGCTGGATAAGATGATTGATAATGAGCAGGAATCGGGGATGTGTGTCATATCTTCGCTATCTTTGCTTCATGTTGCGAAAGGATGCGATGAATGATGAACGCGGTTTCGCGCAGACGGCTCGAGGTCGGAGCCTGCAGCCGCCAAAGCCGCCTCCATCATGAAGACTTGCTTAATAGTGTTGGTCGCTTCCCCACCTTCTCGTGCTGTCGTGATTTGTCGTTCGTAAATTGTTCGTTAACGGTTGACGCGTTAGGCCAACTGTGCTACGAACATGATGCAGCAGATGTGCAATGCAAAACAATGACGCCGATGAGCAAGTTTCCATCTCCGGAAAAACAAGACCAACCCTTACAAGTTTTGCAGCGAAGACATACATGGGGTTACCTAACGCCGACTAGAAGACAACGGGGTTCCTCAATAATCGGATCATCGATGGGGCTACTTAGGACTTAGCCGTTTCGACGATCC
Source organism: Penium margaritaceum (assembly GCA_023375785.1). Classification (NCBI taxonomy): domain Eukaryota; kingdom Viridiplantae; phylum Streptophyta; class Zygnematophyceae; order Desmidiales; family Peniaceae; genus Penium; species Penium margaritaceum. Next base: position 41,644 of record SZWC01014072.1, on the reverse strand, counting down.
CTTAAAGGACCCCATCGGATTCTTCTAGAGGAGAAGTCCAAACAGTGTGGTGGCCGGCGGAACATGGCAACTGCGCCAGAACAACTCGGGGATTCGCGCGTATGGTCAAGAAAACGGCAAAGACGGAAGGCTCGACCCTCCTTTTCATGGGAGAGTCGAACCTCGCCGACTAGACTAGGAATAATGGTCGTGATGAACCACTATTAAAGACAAAAGACAGCGTTCGTCATTAAGTAAACAAATAAAACAAAAGCAGCAAAGGAAAGAATGTCGTAGATAGGTACTTGTATATGTGTTTATACGTATGTATTCATGTTTATGATTATGTATTTGTATCAAAATAACTATATATAAGAAATCAAAAACATATGCATATAAAAATCATGTGTATATGTATATGTATATGTATATGTATATGTATATGTATATGTATATGTATATGTA
>SZWC01014072.1:22337-39509 GCA_023375785.1 Penium margaritaceum | reverse complement strand
TATGTATATGTATATGTATATGTATATGTATATGTATATGTATATGTATATGTATATGTATATGTATATGTATATGTATATGTATATGTATATGTATATGTATATTTATATGTACATGTGTATGTACATGTGTATGTATATGTATATGTATGTGCATATGTATATGTATATGTATATTTATATGTCTATGCATATATATATATATGTATTTTTCCACATATTATTCTACAAATACCTATCAAAACATGGTGAATACATTCATATCAGTTGTTAAGGTGCATTAAGGAATAATATGTTACAAAGTTTCTGGAGAATAAATGTCCCTGAACCATAAACTTCATGAATTGTAAGTTACAATTGAATCAACAAAGAATCCATTTACAAATGAATTTTGATTTAAATATATGATTTGAAATCTTTTTTACTATGATTCGAAATGGAAAGTTGTGTATGTTGTTTCTTGAAATAATGTCGACTTAAAGTACGTAACTGAATTGAACGTGTATGGAGATGTTAGGAAAAGTAGTCATATAGTATGCTCGACTGTCAAGTTTAAGTCACGTGTTATCTGACTATTACTTCGAAAATCTCCTATTTTCTGTTCAACGATCGCCTCTGTGGTAGTTTGCGGACTGTCTCAGGTGCGACCTCCTCCCGTTCCCGTCCCTCGCGGTTTCTCCCCTCTCCTGTTGCCGAATCGTTCAATGTCCCGAGTCCTCTTCTCTGTTTGCGTCGTTCAGTACATTTCCTCTCTCGAAGACATGAATGGGGTTCGCTATTCCTTAGTCGCTCACGCTGATATCGCGTCCCAAACACCCAAATCAAGTAACACCATCCACGTTGTGATCATTAAACCGCCCCGTTGTCTTCTTGTTCTGGTTAGCCAAGCCCATGTATGTCTTCGCTGCAAATTTTGAGGTTCCAGTACAGTCGGCGTAAACTTTTTGGAGGTTGTATTGTTGATTTCATCTCGTCAGTAAAGGGAAGATTCACTGGACTGGTGGAACCGGACATCCAACAACATCCATCAACGCATTTAGTCGCTTCCTTTAACAGATCCGAGCAGACACCAAAAGACCGGTCTAAACAACAGACAAACAATCATGCTTCTACCATTCATCAGATTTCTTAGCATCTCACACTACGGCAACTAGGGAATTTTGGGGCAAGACAGATTGAAAGAAAAAAATTCTTACACAAGACTTGGGAATATCAACTTGTGTTCGTGGGGCCAAGGCTGGTACTAGATTACTTTGGTGTTCATGGGAAAACTTCCATCAATATTTTACCCATATTGTGAGAAAACTTCTGAATTGGTTTTCCATTTGTCAATATTTCAAAAGACATTTGATCAAAACAAGGATGAGACACCAATCACAATGTACAAAAATAAATTGAAGCCACCACATTGTACAAGGTTGAAAACACACTTTTGAAATACATTAACTACATCCCAATTCAACCATGCATTGTTCACCTATTTGAAATTGAGAACCAATTATTTAGAGTACGTAACTCAATACCTTCATGATAAGGAAATGGGAATTTCAATATAGCAAATACATGGGGTTCAAAATTTCACAAAAACATGGAAACAAAAAACATTTTGACAATACTTGTGTTTCGTTTTTAAGGGAGATTTCCTTATGCTTCCTTCACAACATATAAAACAAAACGCAAAACGTGCTGCAAAAACAAATTCATAGATTCAAAAAATCAATTTCATGAATTTCACCACAAACTTCTCTTAAGATGAAGCATTTTGTGCTTATATGAAAATTATATTTATGACATTTCCATTCAACACTAGTGAAAACATCATCACAAGACACATGTTGGGAAACATGATGTAGCATACTATTAAACTCACTTAATTCTTCTGGAAACATATACAAGAGTTAAGAAGACTAAGAGATTGCATCACATTTTATGAAGAAGTATAAAAGTAACGAAGATCTCCATGTTTGGAACTAGGAGCGACAATCATGGGACAAAAACCATCGCTTGACCTTTAAAGCCAACAAAGCACATCTTCAAGTGGAACCATGAGGAGAAATGTACATTATTTAGGGTTCAAGAGCTCGTTTCTTGCACTATGTAAATTATAAACCAAGCATACCCATCGTTTGAAAATTTCACAAGGCGTGCTTGTCTAACAATAATAAAGAGACGACATACCCATAAATACCATGAGTACTAAAAGCGTACCCACATATACAAAAAAACAACATACAAGCATGTCGTGTCTTTATTTAACCCATGGGTACATTAAAATGAGATATTGCGTAAATCCTTACCCATTGAAAACATGGTCAATATTTCTCAAGAGTGTGATGTCATCTTTTTACTACATAGGTCCTTCATATTTTGGACATACATCACCTCTGTTTTTCCCACATCCCATGCACTAAGTAGAACGGATCTTCTAGCCTAAAAACACTTATGAATGTCTTCTTTAGTGTATGTGCAATGTTAGATGGATGCAATAGTGCGTGAAAATGATAAGACCAGCATTTTTTAGGTACAACGTATGCCATGTAGAATTTGGCATGCTTCATGTCAAGTGCAATGCGTTAGACATATTACTGGCCGTTAAGGATCCACCCTGGACGTTTCCGTATCGTTAAGAGCGTTAGCACAATGCTGTTGAGTATAACTGAGGACAACCTACACATAGTTGAGCACCCAAGTAAGTTTTCTTCTTTTATGTACTCACATTTTTTATTTTGTACCCATTTTCAGAAACTATGGCAACAAAATTGTACAGGTGTACATCCCAAACGCCAAGCGATGGATCGTCAAAATTGTGCACTATCAGGATTCCACCGTCATTCTTCGCACGCCCTATTTTAAATGAGCCTGGTGTCTCTTCAACCCCATCTACGCATCACCTTATTTTTTATGTGATATTGTAACGTGAATTCTTCATCATCCTCTCGTTGCCACACAAACCTGTCCCCCGTATGTTGCGGCTAAACCAGTTCAGGGAAAAACCATTCCAGGGTAAACAAAGTTTGCATTTCCATGTCTCATTATCCCTAATTTGCATCATGTTTGTGATAGTTGTTCTACCACTCAAAGCTTAATATGTTCCCTTTCAAATTTTGTTGAGTACTAATGACCAACAAAAAGCCTTGAAGAAAAGCAACAAAACACAAGAAAATCAATGTCGCGTTCTCAAACAAGACGGAATTCAGGGACATGGCTGACTGTCGTCCACTGGTTTACGATAACCTCATCAAGAGCCGCAACAATGTGTCTTGGTTCCTAAGTGAGCCAATACGATTCATAGCACGATGTTCCAAATTCAAGGACAAGGACTACCTTGGATATTGTGCACCCACTTCTGTACACAAAGTGGATTTGTGAAGGTGCCTAAGTGGAGGGACGGGAATCATTATGTGCCTACTAGTGGAAGCGACCATGGCAATCTTCAAAATTCTATGAAGTCGTTTTCTCAGCAAATTGTTGGCACCTTGTGCAATAAACCATGCACATATAACTAGTCTTGAGGTAGTCGCTATGAAGGCGATCACAAACGACATGGACTAGAGCACTTTGTATCCTACAAAGATATGGAGAGAAGAGAAGCTCCTAAAAGGTTAAACCATGTCATGGTCTCAGTTCCCCACGTATAGAAAAAAAGGTATATACTCTGTATTTTTCCCTACTCTTATATTATATTTTCTTTTCATACAAAAGCCTAATGCCATGTGGTCTTAGGCTGCCTACGACTCATGAGACTGAAACGCAACACCCACGCAATCCTTTTGTCAATAGAGGGCAACATTTTCCATAAGAAATTTGTGGACTTTGGCGTGACCGCCCTCAATTCATATCACTCATACGGCAATCTCACAATAGACAAGACTTTCTCAAAAATGACCACCAACAGTCATTAATGTTTTTTTAGTTTTTTTACGCATTCTATCATGTTGTGCAAGTGACATGGGCACTGGTGCCCACATCAAATGTCGCACGATTGGCTTTGCTTCCACCTCGCCATCGTCGACCCGACATTATAAAATCATGATAATACATTCATCAACAGTCAAGAGAGAGGCCTCAAATACGTTTTGAGCACCAAGCGGTCAGGTTCCACGCACACTTCTAAGTGTGGCACCTTTAACACCATGGGTGGCTATGGTATGATAGATGCGCTCACTTTTGATGTTGATATCTAGGCTACGCATTCAACCACACTAAGTTCTGGCATTCAGAGGAAATGATGAGCTGATACCAGCCGCGTTGTGTAGTGTACTTGATAGAAGACATAGGAGTGGGTAGTATTCGGCTTAAGTACTAGACGCATGACTACCGCCCCATTAAACACGGTGTGCATACATCATCGAACACCTAAGATTCCCTGAATGTGCTCACTTTTCAAGTACAAAAACTACATTCCTGCTACCATTGCATCTCCATCTTTGTGTAGCTTCACCACATGATGAGTAAACCTAAGTTAGAGGCAAGAGAAATCAAGGACAACCTTCTGCCGGTTCTGAGGGCTCCATTTCTCATCGCATTAAACTTGTGCAATGGGTATGTAGCACAAAGGAGGGGGCCCACATGGATAGAATACGTGAGGCAACTAACCGTGTTTGGTAAGTGGGCACCACCCAATAGTTGTATAGTTCCGAGGCATGGAAAGATTTTTCACAACATTGCTTCTATGCCGACAAAGTGTTACTTAACTAAGGGTACCCGCTAGAGCTACTATGTGATGTTCACCTAAACAATGGATTTTTGGCTTGCCTACCAAACCCCATGCCAGGTGTAGACCCAACATAGCTCACTCCATTCGAGGGGATGACTTGGACGCAACCTGGTCCATTGTGTGGGTGAGAAAGGCCACATAGTAAGAGGTTGAACTACAACAAACACCGGAAGTTGAACAACATGTGTTGACAATTTGGCCTAAGGGGACACAAATGTTTCAGTGCATTAACGCAACGACCATAGCACCAATAGCTGTTGAAGCTAGGGTAACGTTTTAGATGCAATTGAAGAGAGCAGAAGCATAACCATGCGAGGGCATATGCCACGTGTTCGCCCGAAAGAGGCACCCATGCAAAGGAAGACTCAAAAAGGTTTTTAATAATAATTACAATAGTAGCATGAGCAAGAATAACAAGCGTTACAAGTGAAAGATTGCTTGATACAAGTCTAGTACAAAACATTATCAACTTCTCAACGTTGACAGCCAATACTATGACCCAAAACCATTTCCTACATATGAAAATGAAGAGGAGAAATTTTACACACTTGAACGCTTCATCTTAAATCAAGACTTAGAACCAATAGACCTCAAACAACTAGAAGATAAGAAAAGAGGTTGAAATGAGGCAAAGAAGAAAGTCCCTTGACGACATCAAGCTGAGGCTAGCCATTCAAAGCATGCCACATGGCGGCTAGGATGATGTCCCAAAGAACTAGTTCTATAATGAGGAGGACTAGAAACTGTGGATAGTACCTTAAGTGCTTCTATTTCCTAACGCTTCACACTCCTATCTATGGTGCTCCATTGTGTAACAAACCTCCTCATCATTTGCCCATGGCGTAAAAGAGATGAGATTTTGTAATTCATAATGCCTTCAATAGTTTTCACATTTGCAATTAAAGAAAGAAGAAAACACCAAGTAAAGAGAGAAACTTGCATGGATATTTTCATCATTATGTGGAATGCTGGTGCATGGAACTCATTAAGGAGTGTGGGTGGTTGTAATGGTGTTTGTCATGTTTCCATGGTCTGAATCAAAAGTTGGATATGCAATCAAGTTTTTTTATGAAACAAAAGTTGCTTTACCCATCTCACAGCATAAAGTGCCATTCTTACCCATTTTAATCATTCTCTTTAATTAAAATTGCTGTTAAATTAAATATACATTTGTTGTGGACTACTCGTAAGATTTTAAGCTCTTGTTTGTGACTAATCCATACTAAATGTCACTAAGACGTACTTACTTTCAAAGATATGGGCCTAAAAATAGACAGCATACATCATTAAGACATAAATGTGCCCATGGTACAAAGGCCAAGTGATGGTAAACATAATGGAAAAAGATATAGATTCAACGTGGGAAATCATTGATGTCATGTTTTGCATATTCTATGACGCACTCAAGTAAATCATCGACAACAACGTATGCATTACACGTGCTTATGGCATTTGTATGCTTCCATGTCATATAGGCCCAATCTACCTTTCTTGTTAGGTTTTGACATGGATTTGTTCACTACCAACCTTCTTTGAAAGAAGTTTAGTGAGTGGGGTACCACGCACCTACATGATTATGTAAACTCTATCTCCATTTGAAGATATGCATAAGGACATACTCATTCTTCTCCATGATTTCTATACCATGTTCACTGAAGTGTTATGTTGTACTTGGTGTTCTCCGAGTTATTATGCTAAATAGTTCCCACCTTGAAATACAAAACAAAACAAGTTGACACATTAGCCGAAAAATATAAAATGCCTCATTACAAATTCTTTTCAAACATTGAGGCAGGTGTGATAATGTACGTGGTGTTTTGAAGAGATGTTGTTCACACCTCATGATGAATGAAACACAACACGGCATAAGGAAGATGGTTACATCATGAATAAAATCCAAGAAAATGGAACAAAGATACCATGGTGATTGGATGCATATATACCCACCAGTGCGAATCACTCTTTATGTAAAGAGGAGAATAAGTTGTAGCCTGTATGCCAATATTCCAACATATTGAGTGCGCATTCGGTGGTGCAGAGTCATACATGGCGTCTCACCTAGCCTTCACTTGGCATCAGGTTGCTTGGACCTTTTAACATGTTCGTTTGGGCAAAGAGGGTACGTCCACTCCCCTAGAACACATTCATTGTGTGGTTTGTCTCCCTAGCCTACCATCAAAGGTCGAGGTCTGTTGATGTACATCAAATCCATCACCTGTGGATACAAATTGCATTATTTCACTAATACCTGCGAGAATTCCATGTTGAAAGGTGCAAAATGCAATTAAAGTGATTTTAACATTGAAGTGATGTTGTTTAACACATGTGTTAAGCAAAACCACAGAAAATGACGAGCGTGGCCATTGCCCCTAAACCACGCAATGGAGCATTTGTCAACCATCTAGCTAAGAACCAATTGTGTTACTTCATGATGTTTTGGCAATCAATCATACTCCTAGTAATCAAAAAACATTCATTATTTTTAAGCAAGTACAGGATAATGTCACATACAAATCCTGACAATCATTAAAAGGGATTGCTTTTTTAGTGGCCATTATTCATGAAATGTTGATGTACATTTTTTATGTTTAAGATTACATTACATGGAATGCAAATTGAAGTACGTCAATCTCAGATATGGGGAATTTTTAATGGCAAACACTAGATATGCAGTTAGAAAACGAAAGTGGTATATGTATCAGAAACCATTTCCAACACATGCAAGCACAACAACTAAAACAAAGGACATGGTGGGTATGTCCTCACTTCATCCCTCGCTTTATCCTCTAGATTTGAAGAAATTTTTTCCATGCCCAATTCATTCAATATGTTTTCAAAACATTTCTTATCTTGACCTACCATCTTTTTCCACATCGAATCACAGCCATGAAAGCTTCCCTCCTTCATCCTCTAACATTGCTTCTTTTTTGTATCAATATTGCTTACATAAATTACTTTTTCCATTGGTTTTGCCCTCGCTTTTGCTTTTTTACCTCGCCATGATTTGCTACCTTGCCTTTGTTGAGTGGTCTAAGAGAGAAAAAGGAAAATTTATTTTTTTTATAATCCATATTGAGTTTGCAACCCCTCCTTCTCTACTGGAGTGATAACAAATTTGTTTCGTATTAGCAATTCTTGCAAGTTCTGGTAGTATTTTCCATCTAGCCCATGTGTTATCATGTGGCAAATTTATGCTACCTCGTACCCCCTCATGTATTGTACAACGCATATCCATCCCGACCACTACACGTAGCTGCTAGTACAATCGTTACACCATTTTCTTTATTCTAAACCTTCTGCTCTCCTTCATTCGCTTTTTCCCTACCTCGCTCTCACCCACTCTCCTACCTCACTCTTTATCTCTTGCTTTGTCTTCATCTAATTCTCCCCCTTTTCCTCACTGTTTTCAGCTCACCCCCTCTCACCCCCCTCTCTCCACCCACCCTTCACCCATCTCCACCAGCCCTCCCCCCCTCTTGACCCTCTGCCTTGAATCACCATCTCTCTCCTCTCGCCATTTCACTCTTCTCCCCTCCTCCTTAGTGCTTTGCTGCCCCTCCTTCTACCCACATTTTGAACCACCTCTCTCCTTCCCTCCTCTATCCTTCCCTCCTACTTGTGCCCCCTCTTTCCACCTCTATCTGCCTAACCCTCTGAGCCTTCCTCCCTCTTGGCCAACCCCCATCCTCTCTTTTCTCTCTCTCTCCCTCTCTCTCTCTCTATCTCTCTCTCTCTCTATCTCTCTCTGTCCCCCTCTCTCCCTCCCTCCCTGAAAGGATTTTTCTCTTTCTCTCTTCCTCCAACTATATTTCCAATTTCCTATCCCATTCCTACTCCTTGTCTCACTCTCATTGTTTCTCTCCTTTTCCCCTAGTTTTTCATTCACTTTCTATCACCCTTTTGCTTTCCCTCCCTCCTTTTCCATCACTCCCTCCCTACATCAATTTAAACTATGCTTCCACCCCCAATCTCTCCGTTGCTAGCTTTTTCCTCTACCTTCATATCTTTTTCTGTCTTTATCTCTTTCTTTCTCTATTTATTTCTCTCTTTCTTTCCTTCCCCATCCTGCCCTACCCTCTTATGACCCCTAACAATACCTACCTCGTTTTATCTCCTTCACACTTTTGGCTCCTTATCCCAACTCTCATTTCTTCCCAACTTCCTTTCTCTTCTTTTACCCTACCTCCCCAACCACTTCATCCTCCATGCGTCTGCTCCCTCCCCCCTCCCTCTCTAACAATCTCTGTACCTCCCTCCCTCTTTTCCTCCTTACCTTTCACCAACCAGATCCCCTCCCTCCCCATAATGCCTCTCCCCATAACGGTTTTTCCAAGTTTGCATTTTTCTCATTGAAAACAATCTCTTTGGTTCCATTCTTCCCCCAATTTTGCCTGTTCCCTCCCTCCCAATCTCTCTTACTCTCCCATCAGCTTTCCATCCTCTCTCTCTCTCTTTCTCTCTCTCTCTCTATCTCTCTCGCTCTCTCTCACACACACACAAACACAATGTCCTTTCCCTCATCCTTATCCTTAGCACTGTCATCATCATTTCCATCGTCATTTTCCTCTACATTCTCATCTTCATATTTTTCACTTTTTGCCATTGCCTTCTACTCTCCACTACCACCACATTCACTAGTGTGATCATCCTTCACTTCATTGCATTTTTCCTTGTTGATTTTTCTTTTACGTTTCACAAGTGACTCTAATTGCTCAATACATTAAACAGTTAGCATTTGGCCCATTCATTTGTTCTATACCCTCTCTCTAGACACCCACTTTCTCTCTCCCTCTTTCTCTCTCTCACTCATTCTTCCCCTCTCTATAACATTCTCTCCCAAACAAGCCCTTCCTTTTTCTCATGATTCTCCCTTCGAACCCAACCCCTTCCTTGCCTTGTCTTTTTTCTCTCTCCTTCTCAACCATCTTTTCCTACATTACGAATCTCAAACTCCTTGTTCTTCCTCTCTATATTCTTTCCTTTGCTCTCCTTTTCTCCCTCTTTCCCTTTCCCCTTCCCTTTCACCCTTAATATTCTAGCACTTACAAAGATAGGGTGCTACAAACCGACCCAACAAGGTCATTTTCTAGCAGTCTCTCTTTTTCGTGTCTTCCCTATTCACAAGCCATCATGCCCTCCATTTCCTTTGTGCATCTTTTTCCCTTCAACCACCCTTTCTTCAATATGCATGTGTACCACGTTTGTTCTTCTTTGTTACATCGTCTCCCCTTTGTTGTCTCTATTGTGCATCATAAACAGTCATATGCAAGATTATCCTTGTATTTATCCCTTGTGGGTGCCTCATGAACACCATCAAGTCACCCTTTTTTTCTGAATCCTTGGACTCTCCTCCTATGCAATGAAGTGAAGGATGATCATACTAGTGAATGATCATCCTTAGCTTCTTCAAGCCTCTCATCTGGACACATTTGTTATCCATGCCTTCTCATCCTCTTTGCATGCTTGAGTGCTTTCCTCATCTATAGTATCTTTCTCTCTCCATTCCCTTGATGTTGCTCCTCCCCCTCCCTTGCTACTCTCCACCACTTGTTCCCCCCTTCCCACCATGCCCCCCCTCCATCATCGTGCCTTCACCCGCCTGCACTTCTTCATCCTCTTTCTCATCATTCTATTCCCCAACTACCTCCCCATTTCCAACTGCTATTCCCTTGAATTCTTTTACATCCATCGCTCTTCATCCATTGCCTGTGATTTTTGCTCGTTCTCTCAATCGTTCCCTCACCACCATCACCACTTCCACCTTCCCATCCTCCCCTCCTCTCACTTAATCCATCGGTTGGGCACCATCCACACCTATCTTTCCTTCAACATCAATAGACATTCTTATCCTCAACTCTTTTCCATCTCCCCCATCCTTGCCTCAAACCGTTCCTCTTGAAAATCTCTCTATTTTTTCTCACCGCCCCCCTCTCTTCCATCTCCTCCTTCCATCCTCGCTACTTCTCCTAACCTGACTTCTTCTACCCACAAGCATAGCTATCAACAAAAACATTCCTCCATATTCCACATGAAATCTTCCATTTTCCCACACAAACAATCATCCTTACATTTCCCTCTAAGCCCAACTCCTCAGTTCCTCCCATGTTCACGTACAACCTCCCATGAAACTATATTGGAAATTCATCTCTTTCGCACATTCACTCCATTCCATCACTGAATCAAGTGAACTTACTAAACATTCTATCGTGTCATTCTCAACCACATCTACCTGAGAAGTTATCAACACAGATTTTTATGTTCCATGTCTAGTTCTCGTTCCCTTTATGCACATCACTTATAATAAAACACAATCAGTTCTCTTGTAACTTTATACAATCCTTCGCTTTGTAGAAATAAATTCCACCATTGTGTGGAATCTAGGTCCATCGTACGTATGCATTTTTAAAGTCATCCCTTGTGTCATCATGTTAATAATTAAAGGCACACTGCCTTTACCCAAAAGAAAATAAGGAAAACAATTTGGTGTACAATTGGATAGGCCCAATATTGAGTGGGAGCCATCGTGTTTGTCCCTCTCATCCTATTGCCTGTATCATCATGTTCAAACAAGTTATTACATGCCATGAAGAAACTATTCTTGCGTCTTGTGCATAATTAATTGATGTGATTTACATTGTTTTGATGGCCAATTTTAGCCAAAATACATCTTGTGGTGAATTTCATGCACGTTAGAGGGATAGAAAACTCGTCCTTAAATGGAGGAAGGTGAGGTACAAATCTTTACCTTCACAACATCTTATGTGCACCTTTAGGCCCTCGGAGGCCATAACCCTTCAGCTTCCAACTGAAGGGCTCTTGGTAGGCTCCCTACTAGGACCTCCTACAACCTCTGGGTGACCCTTCACTTCCCCAAGCATCTTGAGCCTCCCGTCGCTCTTCAACTGCTAGTGACCTTTCAGCTGCCAGCTACCCTTCATCTTTAAGGTGACTCTTAAGCTAGCGTGGCTAGACATGTAACCATTCAGGTGGTTATGCAACTACCAACAACCTCGAAAGTCATATCCTCTAAGGAGGCCCTACCACTACTACTTAAGCGGCTTGGTCTCATCTGTTCATTGTGCCTTGACAATACCTTCATTAATCACCAGATTCCTTCTAATGCCTCTAGAGTCTGCCTCTGGAAACCTTACCTTCTTACACTATAAGCGCATGCTTAAGGACACACCTCCTACAAAGGTGTGTGCCTTGTTCATCGTAAGCTAGTTCCCACACAAGCAATCTACTCAAGGTCTTGTTTTCCGGAGTAAGTCTAATGGCATGCAAGGCAGGTGCCCTGCCGATCTACAACTTTGCACTTCCGGCTATACCCTTGCACGTGGTTTCGTGAACTCTCCATGATCTTTTTCGAGTGATCCCAAAATTCCCACTCTTATTTCACATTCCTTGATGGAGGCCTTGCCCTTCCAAATTTTATTTCATATTCAGTCATCCACCTTTGATAAATCTTAGCATTTATGACTCCAAGCTAGGTGATGGATTTCACCCATTATAACAATAGCCACTAGCCACATAGTATTGTTGAAAGATTCTCTTAATGATAGAAATGAAAGAAGAAGCAATCTTCTACCACGTCATTGGTTTTCAATGATGGATGGACAAAATTCATGATAGCTCATGTCTTGTCTTGTAATGTACAATTCTTCCTAATCAACATTTTGTGTCTTGATCTAGCCCCTCTTTCTCTCTCTCTCTCTCTCTCTCTCTCTCTCTCCCTCTCTCTCTCTCTCTCTCTCTNAAATGAAAGAAGAAGCAATCTTCTACCACGTCATTGGTTTTCAATGATGGATGGACAAAATTCATGATAGCTCATGTCTTGTCTTGTAATGTACAATTCTTCCTAATCAACATTTTGTGTCTTGATCTAGCCCCTCTTTCTCTCTCTCTCTCTCTCTCTCTCTCTCTCTCTCTCTCTCTCTATCTATCTCCCTTTGTCTTTGCAACAAACAAATTTGAAAGGAAAATAAGCATTCAATCAAGCTAGTTGATTTTATCACATTCTAAAGAGTATGGAGCAATGTAACATAAATAAATTGTCCTAGTTTACTTTGTTGAATAAAAGAATAATTACCCATTCTAGAATAGAAATGTTTTTTTGGTAAGTGAATATGATAATTCAGATGGGACCTCTATTTCACTTTAGGATGGAGTTTTATGATGAACTTGTACTTCAATAAAAATTGTATATCTTTGTGTTTATTGGGGTTCATGAACACATTTGCATATCTAAACATACACAAAATTTTCATGGGGAAAAGGATGAATAAATGTAAGCACAAAATGTTTGGATAACAGTGCACTAAAACACATAAAATGATTCCCTTCTGAGACTTTCTAATCTTCTAAGAGTGAATCATGATTCGTGAATAAAGAATAATCACATACAATCAAAATGCCTAACAATTGTTGGCATTTCCCCTTATCTTCCTCGTTCTTGCATTAGTGGACGTACCTATCAACTAAAATGTTTGTAACATTTTTGTGTACAATAGTTTGCATTATGTTAATTGTATCAAAAAATAGAAATACTACCCTTCTAACCTTATTTTCCCCTAAACTCAGATATTAAATAAGTTTTTTTTCAATTTGGGACCAGCTTGAAATATTGTTCTCGTCTGTTAGGCAACGGCCCATAATTTTCTTGCGTCCCTTTGGTTAAATCCAGAAAAAGTCTTGGTTGACCCGGTGATATTAGAAGGGCACAAAATGCCAAGAAGACTGTCGACCTGGTGTAGCGTGATCGGGGACTAATATTGCGACGACGGGCCAATAGTCACGACGGCGAGAATCGTGGGCTGAATTGAGATCGTCAAACGGTGGGCCCCATTGATGTGTCTGTTCGAGTTTAGACTCTGAACTTGAGTAGCCAAACACGACTTCATACGAGCAAGGGGTTGATCGCAGCGTTTTGCATTTATGACTGTAGTTCCTCACCTAGGCAATTTAAGATAGGGGTTAATTGTTGTCCTAGTTGGTTGAAAAAGCCAAAAATTACTTCCTCCATGGAAATGATTACAAATTGATGCATGAGTACGTTTTATTTATGTGAATACAATACACGTTTATGTTTTTCAATAAAGCTCATCTGCAATTTTTTGGTCTACCTGCTTTTTTTTTCTTTCCATTGACTTAGTTTTTTAAATTTTTTGTTATGTTCTAAATGTAGGTAATGCCACATGGCCCTAGTGGGGATTAATGTCTTTTGAGAAGTTGGACTAGATGGCTTTTTGGCCAATGACCCTCAACCATCATACCATCATATCATTAGTCTAAATTGCTAAGGAGTACGTGTAATGTGCTTCATTAATATTAGAGTAACGATGTTTAAGCCTAATTTGTGGATACCAAGGGCAGCTTACTTACATGCCTAGGGATTGAAGTGTGTGGCCGGTGCCACATGGCTCATGCGGGGAGCTTTGGGCTACTTTCGAGATAACTTGAGGGCTAAAGACCCTTAAGAACCAAAGCTTTAGCCATGTTGGCTAAGGATTCTGGCCATCAGCTATATGATAAATACTAGTATGATTTTTCTGCTAAATAAAATTATTCCATCTCGAAAACTATGTGAGGACCTTCTTTCACAGTTAATTTGATGTTTCATTTGGATGGTTAAGCTGGTTAGGACATTAAAAATGGTGTTCTTACAACCATAAATTTCATAATTTTCCTTTTCTATTTGAAATATTCTAGTTATTTTCTCTTTGAAGGATTTGATGCAAGTCTCCCACTTGTGTAGTCTTCACTATGCATTGTGAGGAATTATGTTGGTGAAGTTACTTACAGTCATGCGTCTTTCATTTACATGAGCAATCTGCTTGTTGCCATGATTGTAGACGAATACATAAAAACAAATTCCTTAAAATCCACGGTTCGTGAATACTTATCACAAGAATTCACGTGCTAAAGAATTGTATCTGCATGTGCCCCTTCAATTACGTGTAAATGCATTGTGTGCCTTAACTTCTTTAAAT
This sequence comes from Penium margaritaceum, assembly GCA_023375785.1. Taxonomy (NCBI): domain Eukaryota; kingdom Viridiplantae; phylum Streptophyta; class Zygnematophyceae; order Desmidiales; family Peniaceae; genus Penium; species Penium margaritaceum. The sequence goes on along the minus strand of SZWC01014072.1, from coordinate 24,803 downwards.
GTTCATTTATCTCTTTGTGAATTTCAATTGTTCTTTATCGTTCAAACATTTTGAGAGGAGAAATTCCCCATGGATTTCAATCACATAGGCCATTCTCATGCCTAAAAGCCTTTTTGTTTCATGTAGTACTTGATTTGTAGGTTTTCATTTGGAATTTTGTTTTGCTTGCAAGAGGTCATGATGCATCCATCCTTATACCACATAAAAATGGAAGCATTGACCTTTAAAAGCATTGCACACATCATGTGATGAACGTATGTTTTGTAACTTTTGTTCTTTTCTTTTTTTATTGGGTTTGCGATGTACCTGAAATTGTGTGGCATGCAACGTTGTTGTATGACGTCCTGTTCTATCAAATCAGAAGGTAATGACTTCTGTACCACGACATGTCATATGACCAATAGACAAATTAATGTCTTTATTGCTCGCCCTTCTCGACGGCTGTCATTTAATGCCCTAGCTGCACGGTTGTATTCGAATGACCGCTATTTTGGACGATCGACAGTGTTCCCAAGTCCGGAAGTTCTGGATTCGTCACCGCATGGTCGTTTTGTTTCTGAGAAAATCCACCCAACTCGAGTTCGCGGAGGTTCAAGGACAGATCGAACTAATCGTGGCATGCCCAAACCAACCGTTGATGGCCACTTCGCATACAATACCCAATGCCGTGTTCCCAAATAGAAATTTGCTGTACGTCGCATTTAGCGCTGAAGAAGTGCCGACCATTGTCAGTCACATCGCCGTCCGTTTCAGTGGCTCGGCTGACAGAATCAGGCATCGGCAGAGTTGGTATCTGCCACGCTTTTCTCACTTACGTAAGCTATCCGCCACGTAATCCGTCTTATTTAACCTGTCCGCCATGGAATCAACATTAGTACACAATAAGCCACTGTCTGCGAAAGTATTTCACCAGAAGCCATGCATACACGAGCTCCATATGCCCCTTCAAGTAATCTTCGACAAAGCTGGTCTGTCTAGTCGCTTGTGTTGTCAATTTCTCTCTCTGTATACATGGACTTTTATCCTCATTTTTTATAACGTAAATTGCCTAGACGTGTAGACGAACACGGCCTTTTAACATCAGACGCAGAATCGAAGTGTCGTCGCGTTATGCACGTGGAAGTTTTCCAGGTTCGAAAATCCAGTAACGTAACATCTGCAAGAAAAGTTTGCGAATACTGACTAGCATACTCAACCCTATTCCAAAAATGAAAAGAACCCATGACTTCGAATGAACGAAGAAGTATAACAATGAGATGTCATGAAAGACCTTTTGTTCGCGGGGTATACAATGACGTTTTATATGCCACTCGTTGCATATCGTTATTAGGATAAAGATCCGCAGACCATCGTTATTTTAAAATCGGAAAGCGTGGCTTTCTATTACCAAAAATCGTTAAGCATGTCACGTGGTGTCCCAATTTTCAATATTGTGGCTTAGGAGACTACCTTTTTCCGAATGCGTGGTATATGAGAAATTTCTTGATCAGCAGGCATGTAATAGGCTCAGTCGTTGTCCCTCCAACGATTACAGTGTATGCCGCTCAAATTTTGCCGTCTAGTCCAACGCGCTGCGACCTTCAATGACATTTTGGACGAAAATGTGCTCGTAAGAAGTCCTCACACCGACATCAAATTGATGCAGGATGTGAAGCTTTCAACTTTAGTTTCCAAAATGTAAACTCTAATCGAACATGTTGAAATATTTTAGCATGCATGTCAATCCTCGACTATTTTTTGAATGGCGGAATCTAGTATTGACTGCGCTTCCAGTATAAGACTTAAGGCCGTCCAATCCACGAACGGATCCCGAAATGTGTTTGCAGTTGAACGACTACTTGATCATATCGTAAACTACCCGCAATGCAACCTCGAATACAAATTTTCGGCTGCTGGGATACAGTCGATTAACATATTGGTTTTAGCGATTACTTTATCATCATTCCAGGTGATTTGACATCTGATGTGAAATGCGTGCTCACCTTCAGGACAGTGCCGTCGCAAAATCCTCTTCGTTACAGTTGCCATTCGCCGCGGTCCGCGACGATTTTGACTCGTTGTTTATACAGGCGGCTAGCTTTGCACTCTCCTGGCCGAGAACGGATGACCGGAGGACAGCTCAGTCACTCGTGTTTTCGTTGAATCAGCAAGCGAGGCTTCCATCGCTTCAGAAATGACCAATTTCTTCTTCGGCGAATAAAAGATCGCCCATAATCCACTTCCCTTGAGGACTCGTCGGGATAGATTGCTCTCTTTCCAGAGAGCCAACCTGGAGGGGCCTGTATGCAACTACATGGCCATGAGGACACGGAAAATGAGACGGAAACAATCTATTGGCGACGTTGCCAGCATGTCCAAATATCGTCACGTTTTTCGCGCTAGCATCGTGGCCGCCCAAGCACACGTTACGTAGGGAAGAAAAAGTACAGCTGGATACTGTCTCGGACTCTTGCAGCAAATCGGATC
>SZWC01014072.1:844-20349 GCA_023375785.1 Penium margaritaceum | reverse complement strand
AGAGAGAGAGAGAGAGAGAGGGGGGGAGGGGGGGATAGTGTGTTACGTCAACCGGAAAGTAGGTGGTCCGCGAGGATGATATGCTAGACAAAAGATGAGGATTTCGGAATAATGACAATTCGTATTAAGTAATGAGTGTACTTTGATGACAAGTGTAGAGTGCATCAAGCACAAACATATAATATCGAGAATGAGAATGAGAATGAGGCATGCATTGGGTCCTCGGTGCTTAAGCCGAGCGACACGTGCGAGCTTGCATCGCGAGTGGCTGATCTGAGAAGCTCCACCGAGAAGCCGGGGGGGCTTTGAAAACATCAAGGCGCATCTTTATGAAATTCTAGCGCCATCAAGAAGTCGACCAAATAGTATTGAAACATGAATATGGTTTGCAAAACTTTTGTCGACCATTATGGAATGCGGTCAAAGTTGTAAAACACTTCAAAAATGAGAAACCAAGGTTTAGGGCAGGTGACCAAAACTTCGTCCACATATCAACATAAAATATTGAAGTCGTTCGGCGATGGGCCATGAATGTAATGACAAAGGTACCCAGTCGAGGACTTAGGCTTGCGTATGTCACGGATGAAACGAAGGCAAGTAGAAAGAGTGAAGTAGAAAGGAGATAAAGAGATACACATACATACATGTAGAGAGAGAGAGAGAGAGAGAGAGAGAGAGAGAGAGAGAGAGAGAGAGAGAGAGATGAAGTGATCGATTCGGGATAAAAATGTAAGACAAAGGAAACATGGAGAGTACCACAATGACCACCACCACCATCAACCAACATCCATGGCCAACTAACTGACAACCAATGCCACTCTCTTCACCTCCAAAATCACCACCAACTCCCTCCATCACCACCATACCCACACCAAGATCCACCACCATCCCTGGCCATTATTGTTATCACCACTACCATCACTAACATAACCACCACCACTTCCACGACCATCATCACCACCGCCACCACCACACTCGCCACTACTACCATCGCCACCATTGTGGCCACCAAAACTAACCATCACTGCCATCCCGTGTCGCCTCCACCACCGCCACCGCTACAAGTACTGCAACTACTACCACGACCATCAATGTTGTGGGAGGTCCAGTTCGGCCCTCCCTCCTCGCTGAAGTGAGGGGTGGCTCCGCACCACCCCCCCCGTCAACAAGGGCAGGCCGACAGTCAGCACTTCGCTGGCCACCGGCCAGCTGGGTGCCGGCAAACTGGACAGCCGGCGGTCGGCTTATTGATTGGCCGGCCACCAACTGGCCAACTGCTTGCCGCCGATTGCAGCCTCAAGCCAATCGATAGCTGAGGGGCTACGAGGACCTAGAGGGCGAGGCCTCATGGCCTCGTGCCCTTACCCTCGCTCATCCTCCTTGCAAGCAAGTAAGGGAGGACGAGGGGGGGGGACAAGGGACAAGAGATGAGAGATGTGATGTGGTCCTAGCACAAAATCACCAGCGTATACGAGACAAATTTGCGCCTGAACGTCAAAACATACACCAAAGTTCGTTTGCGACGAACGTCAACATTACTACAATAACTCGTGCAAACACACGAGTTCAAGGTAAAAACCCCCGGTTTGGGTCCGAAAACTAAGGGTTAGGTTAAACAACAGAATGGGCTTTCAGGGACTCGGACCACTCGAGTCTCCTTACTCTGGGTCATTGACGAAGATTACTCCTCAGTCCTATGAAGGGGGTAAGCCCCTGATGTAGACAGAGAACGCCATTCGGCGAACTCCAACGATGAATTCAGAGCAGGAGCTAGAGGTTCCGGCCCGTTGCAGTGGTTCTCAGAGCCAGTCGACCCCAGCGGCCAAGGGTTTGACGGAAACGACCGTTATGTTGTATATAAAATGCCACCGGCAACTACAAGTAGCAACAGAAATGCCTGAAGAGACTCCGACATCTACACTTCACGGATTGAAGCATCATAAAGTGAGGTGGGGAGCTCAAAAAGAGCTCTAATTGGTGGAGCCTCTAGCCTCTAGTCCCTACTCACTTTCAGGGGGCTATGAGGATTTTTGTGGGACGAGTTGGGTATTTCTCACCCCCAAAAACCACCAAGTCTCCCCTAAGATTGTCGAGCCATTTCCTAGCTCAAAGCATAACACCGGGATCTCATAGCTTCGCATGTGCATTTGATACGCGGTTTTGGGCACATCATCTTTCGTGATGCTGATTCAATGGTACCCCTAAGACAAATCCAAGGATGAAAACACTTTTCCTCCTTGGACTTAATCAAACAGGTCCTGAATCCACGGTAAAGGGAATCGGTTTTTCACTGTCACCTTGTTCAGCGTACGGTAGTCCACGCATTTGCGTAAATCACCATCCTTTCTGTTCAGAAAAAAGATTAGCGCACCATACGGCGAGCTACTTGGCTCAATCCACCCCTTTGCAAGATACTCTTTGATTTGGCTTTCGGCCTCTCACCTTTTCGCTAGACTAATGCGATACATGGGTCTGGATGGAGGAGTCGTCTCTGGTTGCAATGAAATCCTATGGCCCATGTGTCGTTCGGGTGGAAGCCCAGCCGATGGGTCTTGGAAAACATCCGTGAACTCCGCCAATATAGATTCAATCTCTTATGGTGGGTCTTCCTTCACGTCGTCCTCCACTCTCTGTAGCTAAGCCAAGAAGTGCCTACAACCTTGTCAAACATGTCTCTTGACCTTCATCGTAGACAATTCCGTACTTGGAATCAACGTAAAGCAATGTTGTCCTTTTCAGAGGATCAAACACTTTGATTCAAAGCACATTAGGGCCTTGTTTTTGCAAAGCCAAGGATCACCGAGCACCACGGCAAATGGGTCAACAAGGTTAAGCACCTTCAACGTGACACTCTGTGTGTACCCTTGAATACAATATTTTATTTTACAGGTACCGATCACGGGTGCCATACGGTTATCACCGACGACAACTGCACCATTTGATGGCTCGTGCCAACCTGTCGAGTAAAGCCAAGGCTAACAACGGAGTCATCTCCTCCAGTATCAGCAAGTAAGTTCACGGGAGCACTAGCTAGGTGTCTTGTGGACTACATCATCATGTTACCTCCACTTTTCTGAGTGAATTGGCTCAACCACGGCAAGCCGAGTTTGTGATAAACACGAAATCGGTACGGTAGGTGTTGCAACTTCCTTGATTCACCCACTCAAGTTCACATATTGTGAGAACGTGTAGATTCGGCTAGCACCTTCTAGTCCTTAAATCTGACTGGGTCAAAATCGTCAACCAAAGGTTCTACAAACGTGATTGAACTAAACCCTTTCAGGGTGTTTGCTTCAATTACTGCATCATACCACTCTTGCATAGTGGTAGGTGTCGCCACCACTAAGCATGTTCGATCACGTATCTTGTTTGAAGATGCAAGGTTTAGTGGACAATGGTGGTCAGCATGCGTAGAATGAGGTTCATTAAGAGGAGAGAAAACAATAGAGAAGTTTGAAATTGTCAAAAACTCAAATTGTTTAACTTCTTCGTCTGAAAACATGAACCCATACTCGTGATCCAGTTTTACCCCTGAGTGGTCCCTACTAACGTCACTCAGGGATGGGGAAAACCCGGACCATGGCCTTATCCGTTTCCACAGCCAGGTCCATTGTCACGACCGCGGCCATGTCCACGGTCTTGTCCGCTACCTCTTGCTGCAACATCTCCGCAAGGTGTTGCTAATGCGGCTAACGCCGCGGCCTCTTGTCCACCACTAGTAGCCTTTGGGCACTGAGCCCTAAAGTGGCCCGACGGCATGCCGTTGTGGCAGAGTCAATCACGGAAGGCTGTATTGCGATGCTGATGCACTGCCTACAACTTGTCATTGTGACGGTTGCGCTTGTAGTTTGGGTTCTTGTGCCCGCCAATCTTCTTGACTGGATGGTCTACGGGCTGATTGCCCTTGGCCCCGCCTCGCTGCCCGGCTCCTCGTCCAGCCCCCGCAACGTCGAGGAGCATGTCGCGGCCTTGCTATGCACATACGTTTGACCTTGCATCCGAGTTGTTCTTCGAATTTTCCGAATGCGCTTCACTCATGCATTCCCTTAACGCCCTCCAGCTTGTCCATGCTTGGCCGGTTGCCATTGTGGTGGTCTTGTCCTTGAGCTTCGTGCTGGCGAGACCATCACGCAAGTATTCCAGCAGCATGAACTCCGGGTACTTGAAGGTCTGAGTCCCATCGCCCTTGGTGAAGCTTTTGGCTTCCTCCATGAGAGTAGTGAACTCGCTCAAATAGGATTTAAGTGAGCTACGCAGCCGGCTGAACTCCTTGATCTTGTGGAAGGCGTGTTATGCCTCCTCACGCCTGGTGCACTTCTAACGCATGATTGCATAGAAGGCCTCCGACGGCATGGGCTGTAACTCGAGGTGTAGCTGTTGCTCAGCCCACTCTTTGAGCACATACTTGAAGAGCTTGTCTTCAAGGCACATCGTTGTAAGGTCGCCCCATTGACTGAGTGGAGTCTTGTGAACACGTAGAACATGCTCCATACAATTCAGCCTGTCGGTCAGCTTCATGCCCTTCCGAAAGATCTCCACACTGTGGAGGAAGTATGTGTTCATGACCGGCCTTGAAGTCGTCGAAGGAGGCAAGTTGTCACTGCCACCGGCATTGGCATCTGCACCTGCATGGCACTGCGCTTGCTGCTGCATCCTCACCTAGGTCACGCTCTACAATGCTTTGTCGAGGTCATTGCATCGGCGGCTTGCCTCATGTTTGGCAAGGCACTACAACAGGGGATCACGGTCATGGTCCGTGATGCTCTTTCTAACGTTGGCCAACAGGTTGGCAAATGCAAACCTCAACTCTGATGTCGTTAGAGCATCGGCGATAACCTCCATGGCCTTGCATTATCTGTGCACCTTTACCCACTATAGGAGTATACAATTTTTGTATACACCTCAAAGGAGTCCCACCTTCCTGAGGAGGCNGCTTGCTGCTGCATCCTCACCTAGGTCACGCTCTACAATGCTTTGTCGAGGTCATTGCATCGGCGGCTTGCCTCATGTTTGGCAAGGCACTACAACAGGGGATCACGGTCATGGTCCGTGATGCTCTTTCTAACGTTGGCCAACAGGTTGGCAAATGCAAACCTCAACTCTGATGTCGTTAGAGCATCGGCGATAACCTCCATGGCCTTGCATTATCTGTGCACCTTTACCCACTATAGGAGTATACAATTTTCGTATACACCTCAAAGGAGTCCCACCTTCCTGAGGAGGCTGTCGTCAGTGATGACGCTCGTGTGGTTGTTGGTCTACCCCATTGCGGCCACATCGTAGGAAGGAGGGTCCGCCCCCACTCCTTTGGGTGGTGTCGCACCTCCACCATCGGTAGTGATCTTGAGTCAGCTCGCCGCCTCGGCGGGCAACTCGGCAAGCCTTGGGTGGTCATCACAAATTGCCTTCGCGGCGACCCTGTTCGGCTTGTTCTCGCGAGAACTTTTGTGTAGCTGCTTTCGGCACCTTTGTTGCTCTCGGCAGCCTCGCTGCTGTCAACAGCTTCAAGTGATGAGGCGAGCGAAATGCCGTGCTTGAGTGATCGGCTCGAATTTGTTGCATAACCATGGCAATGATCGTGATCCTCGTCGCCTTCGCCATCATCAGAGTCGTGCTCTTGGTCGGGGTCCCTGTCCAGGTGATCCTCCTTCATCGCATCGTCTGTCGCATGGAGGTCATCTACGTGCGCGTCCACGTGCTCGTCAAGCAATTTTTCAGCCTGCGTACGCTTCTCAGTGTCACCGAGGTTGGTGCCGGTTGCATTCAGCGGTACTATTGCCTTTGGTTTAGCAACCATGCTCGTCGCGACAACTTTGAAAATTTGGAGTCCACCGATGGCATGTGGTGAGGCCGTCACCACCTTGCCCTTCTTGGTCTTGGAATGTCCAGCACTTGCCATCCCGTCGTCCTTGCAAGTAGCATGTCCAGACGTTGTGAGGATCACCCCACAACTTCAAGGAGGAATCACCTTCCAAAATCTCCTTGCTCTCAAGATTGGTGAGGCAGTTATAGATATAGTTTCTATTTTCCTAGGCCGCCACGGCCGGTACAAGGGTGTGGATTTGGAAACTAGTCTTCCTAAGCCATGACTCACGGCAAATGATAGTGACTAGAATATGGGAAAACATAAAACTACAATATAAGGGAATGAAAAGGAATGTGAGTGTCGCTCACAAAACAAGAGCAAAGAGTAAAATGGGGAATTCTAACAATTCCTAACCGGTCCTTCACTCTTTTTTCCAACTCTTTGTCTTCCTCTTGCCTTCTTGTCTTCCTTGGCCTCTCTTCACACTCCTTGACGCCTCTCGCATTCTTGGACGATGTCTCCCTTGAGCCGGCAATGTTGCTAAGCCGTAAAATTTTTTCACGGTGTCACCCTCTTTTTTAGGGTGCTCATAGGCTGTGAGAGTCCCTAATCTTGGGAAAGGGTGCTGTCTTAGTTCTTTAACGAATCCTAGCTCCAAACAAGCCAACCAGGCTGCCAGAACGCATTGATTGCGTCTCGCCGGCACTGTCGTAGGTGTTGGAAACGTCTTGGGACTCTGCGGAGGCCCGTCGTGTTGTCACGCTGTCGTCTACACTATACCATCAACGTGGGATACATGGGTAATCCATCGGCTTTGGTCGTTATGGGTGGAAGCAACACCAACCAACACTCCCCCTTGGTGACATGGCCATCAATGCCAGAACAAGTGAGCCAAGGCACGGAACAACAGCGTATGCAAAACCACGGTCTGCAACGGTCAACCACACACACACACACATCTGCTGTCCATCCAAGCACAAAGGTTAGGCTCGATATCCCCCTAGAGCAAAATGAACGTCACAAGGTCTCCTCACGACACTAGTACATCCTACCAAGTGTCCGGGTCTTGACCATCCGAGGAGTCATGCACATCATACACAAGTCAAACAACAAGAGGGTCTCCTCGTGACACTGACGGTACCGGTGCCCGGGTCTCGACCATTATGAGCAATCCAACAGGTGTCTGTATGCCGTGCGTAGTAGGATCATCAACCAACACACAACATCATAGGGGGATCTCCTCGTAATACGGATACAACCCACCATGTGTCCAGGTCTCGACAACTATGAGCAATCCAGCTCGCATGCGCATGCCACACATAGTATAGCCACATACCAAGACACACAATCTCATGGTCTCCTCATGACATTGATCCAACCCACCAAGTTTCCGGGTCTCGACCAACAGAGTGCTACCATCAACATGAAATCACATGCAATCACATGCAGCTATGCAGGCACGTAGCATGAGACACACGTCGACTGTTGTATGCTCATGGAAATCCATGGACCCCTCGCCATGTAGCTCCTATGATATCACATCAGGTCGAGGTCCACACTACACTCCCCGTAGGTAGATGAACCTGGCGCAGATGTCCTCGATGGAGATGCTGATACCGTAGCTAAAAATGAAGAAATCCTAGGCGATAAAACATGTGGTCTTTTATATCACATAGAGACAGCTCCCCCAGTCACGTACGAGCTTGTTCCCATCCTCAAAGACAAAGTGGAGTCTCCGGCTATGGCTCCTCACGTCACCCCTACATCACCTAGAGTATACCAATCCTCGTGTGAATGCCAAGGATCCCAAATCATAGTCTCTCTTCTCTCCGCTCTACCGCGTAGCATCTATGTACGCCAGAGGAAAGGGAATGGACGAGCAGCACGCAAGCGTGGATGAAGTGGCGGAGCTGGCCTCCAAGGTGGGATAGAGTACCCTAAAGCAAAAGGGTGTACCACCACAAGAAGAGGAGGGTTGGAACAACAAAGCGGACCACCAGAAATGGACAAAGATGATGATGGAGTAGCTGAAGCGGGTTGATGAAGTTTCTTGATGGAAGCAAGAGTAGAAAGGGGAGCGATGATGGAGTCATTAGAAACGAGGACAGCGGGAACGGAAGGCATGCCACCTCTCCTGTGGCAGTGTCTCCATCTGACATCACACTTGGAGCTGGTATAGGATCCTCCCTTTTGATGAGTGTGGGAGATCCTGATGGTGGAAATCTCATGTTGGTAGGAGTACTACCCCCACGCACTGACAGTTGCTCCTGCGCTGCCATCACCTCCAACTGAAGCATCTCTACGCCTTTTTGTAACTCAGTGTAATCTGCCTCGGACATGCGGAGGTCGCCCATGTCTGCCTCATGTAGGACCAACTCTGCTGCAATGAATGCTGCATGCATAGACTGCAAAAATCACGAGTACAAATCCAGTTGCATCTCTGCTGCTGAAGAAGATGGAGACGATGTTGTTGCATCCTCCTGGGGGTCAACTAAACTGGCAATGTGCTAAGATATTTGAACAACATATGCAAGTGAAGGTGTCGTATCCCGATAGCAGCTCGTGTCTATCAGATGAGGAGGGATGATCGCTCGCAAGCCGAGAGAGAAGGAGAAAGTAGAGTCGTGTGAGTCCATGGACCATGTGGAAATGTAGTCCATGTAGGTATTGCCTCTCTCAACATTGATGTCTTGAGAAGGGTCACCAACAGATGAACACGTGAGGGTAGGTTTCAGCAATTTCAGGTTGCATCAAGAGTGAAAACCTCTTGTCCCTGGGTGGTGCCACTAAGGAATCCGACCGGTGGCAACCTGGCGGTGGCACAAGAGTCCCGTATGGATAGGGATGCTCCTTGTGGAGTTTTCGGGGCGTTGGTGCACGAGACTCACACCAGCCCAGCAGCGGTCACAGTGCAAAAGCAGAGTGGACTCGTTTGTCTTCTAGAGGTTGAGGAATTCTTGAGAGCAGCGATATTGTAGGAGACCACCAGAATATGTGCTGCAGTAGACACAGCAGGCTCGACCTTGTTATCGGCGCTACCTAAGGACCAGCTTCAGCGTCAGGATTTGCCTTTATTCCTAGAGTCTGCGGGCTTCAGTATACATGGAGGAGGATCATCACACATGGAGCACTTGGGTGATGATCCTTACTCTATCATTGAGCGGGTGAGAGCGTCCACTCTTTCTAGTGAGACGATGCTTGAGCGCCAGCTACGTTTTCTCGTTGCCTTGACTGGCATTAAATCAATCGTCAAGTCGGAGTCTTGTACAGCTGCATCCACTACGCCAGTAACTGAGGATAGTGTAGCAGATCCGACCACACGGATGGGGTCACGTTGTATACAGGAGCTGAGTTCTGCCCTTGCATGCTCATCTGTTTGTGACCCCGCTCATTACATCGACGCTGAGAGTGGTAGTACCTGCATGGAGGACATTTCCACATGCTCCACAGACTCTGACGACTCCACCGTCTCCTTCTCTCTCAGCACGCGAATGCTCATCCCTCCTTGTCTGAGAGACATGAGCTGCGGTCAAGACGTCACACCTCCACCCATGTCCGATTGTCCAGTATCTTAGGATATTGCGAGTTTGGTTGACCCCTAGGAGGATGCAACAACACTGGGTCCATCGTCTTTAGCAACAGAGACGTAGATAGAGTTGTACTTGTGAGTTCTAGAGTGAGCGTGTACGGCATCCAGTGAGACAGAGTTGATCCTACGCGAGGGAGACATGGGCCACCTCCACATGTCCGAGGAAGATTACGCAGACATACAAGAGCGTGTAGAGGTGCTACAACGGGAGGTGTTGGCGGTGCGGGAGCGACTGTCAGAGTAAGGGAGCAGCACTACTGTCGGCACAAGCTTTCCACTGCGAGGATCTTTCACACCCATACTCGGGGAGGATCTTATACCATCTCCGAGTATGGCGTCTAATGGAGACAGCACCACAAGAGAGGTGAGCATGCCTTCAGTTTCTACCATCCTCGTTCCTGTCGACTCCGTCATTGCTCCTCCCTCTTCTGTTGCTACCTTCACGCACCTTCATCCACCCGCTTCAACTACTCCATTGTCACCTTCTTCCATGTGTGGTGGTTTGGTTCATCGTTCCAACCCTTCTCCTATTATGGTGGTACACCCTTGTTCTTCAGGGTGCTCTATCCCGTCTCGGAGGCCAGCTCCGCCACTTCATCCACGCTTGCGTGCTGCTCGTCCATTCCCTTTCCTCCTATGTTCACTGATGCATCGCGGTAGAGCGGAGAGAGGAGAGACTATGAGTTGGGACCCTTGGCAGTCACACGAGGATTAGTACACTCCAGGTAATGCAAGGGCGACGTAAGAAGTGGTAGCCAGAGACACCACTCCCACTTGAGGTTGGGAGTAGACTCGTACGTGGCAGGGGAGCTATCTCTGCATAATGGAGAGACCACATGATTTATTGCCCAGGATCTGTTTAGCTATGGCATCAGCATCTACATCGAGGACATTGACGCCATGTTCATCTGTCCAAGGGGAGTTTTGTGTGGACCTCGACCAGACGCGACATCATGGGAGATGCATGGCGTGGGGTCCATGATCTGCTATGAGCATACTATAGCAGCCGACGTGTGGCTCATGCTACGTGCCTCCACATCTGCATGTAGATAGTAGCACTCCGTTGGTCGAGACCCGGACACATGGTGGGTTGTACCAGTGTCACAAGGAGACCATGCGATCATGTTTCTTGGTGCGTGGCCATATTGCTCATAGTGTTCGAGACCCGGACACGTTCCGAGTTGCACCCGTGTTACAAGGAGATCCCCCTATGATCCCGTATGTTCGTTGATGTTGCTATTCTGGGAGGCATACGGACATGTGTTGGATTGCTCATAGCGGTCAAAACCCGGGCACTGGTACAGCCAGTGTCAGGAGACCCTCTTGTGGACTAACTTGTGTATGATGTGCATGACTCCTCGGATAGTCAAGACCCAAGCATTTGGTAGGATGTACTAGTGTCATTAGGAGACCTTCTGAACTTCATTCTCCTCAAGAGGGATATCGGACCTAGCCTCTCTGCTTGGATGGACAGCAGATATGTGTGTGTGGGTGTGTGGTTGACTGATGTAGACCATGGTTTTGCATACGTTTTTGTTTTGTGCCTTGGCTCACTTGTTCTGGCGTTGACGACCATGTCAGCTATGGGGAGTGTTGGTTTGTTTTGCTGCCACCCGTCACGACCGAGGTTGATGGATTACCCATGTACCCCACGTTAGTGGTATAGGGTAGACAAGAGCATGGCGACACTTTGCGCCTTTGGAGTATCTCGGGACTTCTCCAGCACCTACTACAGTGCAAGCGAGATGCGGTCGATGCGTTCCGGCAGCTTGGTTGGCTTGTCGAGAGCTTAGAAAGTTTTATGGGTGGGTTGAGACTAGCGCACGGGGTGGGCTATATCGGTGCGACAAGGAGACCTGATGTCTCTAGTAATGCTTCCGATGTTTGGAAAGCGATTTATGGTGTCTAGATGCTCATTTCGACTGATTCTAACACTGCTCATATTTTCTCGGCGATCAAGACCTGCACACTAGGAGAGCCATTTCAGTGCCTCGAGGAGACCACCTTTATCGTTCACGTAGTCTGTGTAGTGTGCTCATCCCGCTCGCTCCTTTAGGCTCAGCGGGGGTGACAGAGCCCGGTGCAGCTAGCTACCGGTGCCCCTACATAAGCCCGCCAGGGTCTAATTTGTAAACTCTCCTTGTTTTTTCATATTATGCATTCCAGAATTCGCCAAATTCTTGCCGTTTCGCAATGCACTCACACTAAGAGCTTATATTTATGTTTGCATGGACCTGCATGCCCAAATAAAATTCTAAGTGGTTGTGCGTGTAAGACATGGAAGTGACCTCTTGACTTCGTCCACACACACACACCATCACTGGAGGTGACTTGATTTACATCAAGCTCAAGGCACACAAGTGGTGTACCATGCATCGCTGGCGTCACAGCTGGGTGCAAGATGTCCAGGGTGCAAGCGAGCTGCATCATGTCCAGTTGTGCATGTGCGTACTATTGCTTATTTCAGAATTGGGTCATAAGCATTTGCTGAGTTCACATTGAATAGTCATATGCAGGGATGCATGCATCCACATACGCTTGTGGCCGCTATGGTTTTCTTTATGTTGTTTTACAATTCTACATAGAACTGTGTGTTAAGCACCGGGTTGCTGATCCTACGGGACTATTGGTTTGTGTGGCTTCCACCTATCATGACGTCGATGGATTACCCATGTATCCCACATTGGTGCTATAGGGTAGAGGAGAGTGTGATGACACAAGAGGCATTCGGAGTGTCCCAGGACTTTTCCAACACCTACGATAGTGCCGGCGAGACGCGTTTGATGTGTTTCGGCAGCCTGGTTGACTTGTCTGGAGCTAGGAGACTTTTCTCGGTGGATTGAGACCCGCGCACCCGGTGGATTGTACTTGCGCAACGAGGAGAGCCGATAGGTGTAGTAGTGCTTCTGATGTTTGGAAAGCCATTCGCGATGTCTGGACGCAGATTCCGAGTGTTTCTAGCACTGCTCGTATTTTCTCGGTGGTCGAGACCCGTGCACTTGGAGAGCTATTATGGTGCCTCGAGGAGATCACCTCTGTAGTTCACATGGTCTATACAATGTTATCTCCCTGTTGACTCGTTTTGGGCACAGCGAGGGTGATGGGGTCCAATACGGCTAGCTGCCGGCCCCCCTACATAGCTCGCTAGGGGCTCATTTGTAAATTCTCCTTGTTCTTAATGCGTTTCAGACTTAGCCACATTTGGCCTTCACTGTCTACGTCTCACACATAGAAGTCATGGTGGTTTTTGCACGAGCCTGCATGCCCTGATTGATTTTTTTTTGGTATCAGAGCATAGGGGGGCGTGTGCGTAGCAAAAGCATGACGTGCAGAACGCAAAGATAACGAGCAACGTGGTACCACGCTGGCAGCAGCATGAGGGAGCGCTAAGTGAGTGCATGTGAATACCACAAGGGCGGTAAGCAGTGCACAACAATGGTAGTGGCAACAGACGCGGTGGCAAAAATAGTAGCAGTAGGTGCTGTAGCAGCAGTGTCGGCTGCTACGGAAGCTGTAGTGGCTGCGGCCTAGATCCTAGGAGGATCTAGGCCACGTTCCCCTACAGAGTCGTCTTTGCTATCTCATTATGGCACTGCATTACATGTTTGTGATATAGACTTCAAAATCAAGGAACCACCATTGCACAATGGCTTGATTGAAACCATCATTCAACCATTGCACTCAGCCTTATGGAGGTGATGAGCCTTTACGACCCAGATGAAATCAATTCTAGACGTTCGTGCTGGTAGAATTGTATGAAGACATTGAATTTGATTGTAACGAGCCGGAAACCTCTAGCTCCTGCTCTTAAATCATTGTCAGAGTTTACAAAATGCCATTCTGATTCTGCATCAGTGGCTTAACCCCCTTCGCAAGACTGAGGGGCAATCGTCATCAACGAACCAGAGCAGGAGACTCAGATATTTAGAGTCTCCGGAGGCCCATTTCCGTTTTTAACCTTGGGACCCCTGGTTTGGGGACCCAAACCAGGGGTGTTTACCTCAAAATTGTGTGGTCGCACGACTTGTTTTAGTAGTTTAATGTCAAAGTTTGTCGCAAACAAACTTTGATTAACGTTTTGACATTCTGGCACAAAATCGTCGTGTGCGAGGCACGCTGGCAATTTCGCGCCACGACCACCTCTTGTCTCTTATCCCTCGTCCCCCTCCATTGTCCTCCCTCGCTCACTTGCAAGGAGGGCAAGCGGGGGCGAGGGCACAAGGCCACAAGCCCTCACCTTCAAGGCCATCGCAACCCCTTAGCTGCCGATTGGGCTAGGCCGTCAGGCGGCTGGCAGCTGGCGGCCGGTCACTTGGCCGGCTGCCGGCCGTCCAGCCAGCCGGGAGCTAGCCGTCCAGCACTTTGCTGGCCGGTGGCCAGCAAAATTCTGGCCGTCGGCCAGCTCTCGCTGACGGGAGGGTTGGTGCGCAACCACCCCTTGCTTGAGCGAGGAGGGAGGGCCAAACCGGCCCTCCCGCTACATTCCTCCCCACTTATTATGAACCGTCTTGGTTCATGAACATCAAGCAGGATCATCAGCTCTTTTGTATCCCTCTCTATCGTCCATCGACTTTCTCTGCCTCTACTCATTTCCATGTTGAACCCTCTACATTTCTTGAGAAAAATCAGTTGCTTCATTGTTGTCTTTGTCACATTCACATTGCTGCCATTGTCCGCATGCTCGGGGCACTGCCTGCGATTGGCCTGGACACCAGTACATTTCCCATACCTTGTTCTATAGACTGCCTTGATTGTGCCCAATAGAAGGTGGACAGGTTTCCCTTTAGCACTTTTGACTCTATAAGCTCCCACTCCCTTGATCTTGTGCATGCTGACATCATGGTTCACCTTTCCCATGACTTTCTAAAGGGCTTGGGCCGCTACGTCTTATGCCTCACGAATGATTTCTCTTGTAATCGTTTGGTCTTTGCTGTCCTTCACAGATTAATACTACCAATGTTCTTGAGTCGCGGTTACCTCTGTCTACACGTGCATGTGGTTCTTTGTTACATGTATGGTATGACTGTGGTGGTTAGTTCTTTGGACCATCACTCACTTACTTGAGTACATGGTGTTTGCATGGAATCGTTTGAGCCTTACACAATCCAATAGGACATAGCCTCTAAGTGATGGAATTGCACCTTTGCTGAATGGGTGCACTCTATTTTATATGTACTTTGTCAGTCTCCTCTCTTTTTGCCTATGAAGCAATGTCCTACATAACATGGGTGTATTCCTTATGGTCCCCTCCCACGTCATGACACACAATTTATACAGTCATTGTGCTGATCTCTGTCTTGTCCATGTTTGAGGCTCTGTTGCTACTTTATGGTTGACCAATGACCATTGTGAGGGCAAAAATTCTCCTCAATATTTCTTTTGCATGTTATTTGATGTTCCCTTCTTCTCCAAGGCATGGCATTTCTGGGACCCTACCCAGCGGCGCGTCATGGAATCATGCGATACCTTTTTCTTTGAGGACGTGCTCAAGCACGACCTGTCTTGCCTTTCATCTCCCATCTCACTTGCCCCGGTCTCTGGGCTTGGGGAAATTTCTTTGCTGCCTGCCTCCTGCTCCATGCCGCCTACTTGTGTTGCACCTTGGGCTCGGGCTCTAGAGGGTGATCCTGTCCTGAATCAGTCTCTCCATGTCTTGGATGTAGGCTCTCCTCACTCAGTCTCCCACTGCATCCTCTTCTTCTTTGCCTCTAACTGTGACCTCTCCTTCCCTGCCTGGTTCCTCCTCTCAGTCTTGTCTAGCGAGCCTTGTGTACACCCCTCTCTCTCCAGTACCACCTGCATCCTCCATCGCTCAGGCGCTCTTTGAGCCCTCTGCCTCCACCTCATTGCCCACTCTGTCCTTTCCAGCATCACTTACCACCTCCTCCACAGGCCCTGTGTCTCCAACGTGCATGGTGGTTGTCTACGTGCCCTTCCCAACCAGAACCACATGTCTACAGCTTCCTCCCAGAGCACATCCTCACATGGTCCCACTGCTCCAGACCGGACCACCTTGTCTGGTGAGCACGGGCTCCGTGCTCTTAGGCTTACCGCATCTCCTGATATGTCTGCCTCTATGTCATTGGTGCATTGCAGCTCTGCTCGTGGCTATGCCCTCTTGGATTAGAAAATTCATCATGCTCTTGGAATGTCTGTCTCTGGGTAAGTGGCTCATTACTTTGACACTGCTGGTCTCTCCCAACTTCCTCCATAGTCCATGAAGTTTCAGGAAGCTGCTTACTCCTCTCTGTGGGAAACAACCATTCATGATCAACTCAAGGCTTTATCTGAGGATGGTGTGTATGGAATAATCGATCTCCCACCTGGCAGGCAGGCAGTCTCAACCAAGTGGGTTTATCATCAATATTTGACGCCAGAAAACACACTCAAGCATTACAAGGTGCATCTCATAGCAAAGGGATTCTCATAGATTCCTGGGATTGACTCTGATGAGACCTACCATAGTGGGCCGTTACACCACTTCACGAGCCCTCATCAGTCTTGCTGCTCAATGTTACTGTAACTTGAGCAAATGGATGTGAACAATTATTTCCTTCATGGTTGGCTCGATGGAGAGACCTATATGATCCAACCTCCTGGTTTTCCGGATGACACGAACAAGGTGTGGCAACTGCGTAATTCTGTACTGCCTCAAGCATACACCGCGGTGTTGGGACCATGAGATAACGTCCACGCTTGAAAAGAAAGGCGGTTTTATATAGAAATACAGTTGACCGTGCATTGTTGTCCAGAAAATCCTCCTCCTCACTTGTGGCCATTCTTGTGTATGTGGATGAATCATTCAATCCAATCCATCTCCATGTTAGGCTACTGTTCAGGGAGTCATGAGTCTCCTATAGTCAGCATACAAAGTGAAGCATCTTGGGCCTGCCCTGAGTCTTGTTGGGCATGGCACTCAAGTGTGGCCACTCAAAATGAACACCACATGTTCATCAGGCTTCATGCATTTTCAGTCTCGTGGAGCATTTTTCCTCCTTACTCTCAGCCATCCCTTTAACCTCTACAACAATGACTCCGGCCGGCAAGACGTTGAAGTCACTAGATGCCTCCAAGCTAGGGGATACAGTGAATGTGACTGACTACCTACGTGTCATTAGCTTATTCATGTAACTGGCCAGCACCACTCATAAAGATGTAGCCTTTATGATAAACTTTCTATCTCAGTTTTCTTAATGTCCCAGAGAGCGACACCTTGAGGCTGCACTTTGTGTGGTGCGGTACGCTCTTTCCATCCCAAGCATAGGTCTGTATTTTAGAGCACAAACCTCAATCGTTGTCAATGGTTTCACCGACAGTGGTTGGGCTCATGATTCAGATGCACGTATTCGCATCGGCAACATCTTTCTCATTGGGGCCACAACCGTATCATGGAAAAGTGCCAAAGGTGTGTGACAAGGACCTCAAACGAAGCTGAGTACGTAGTACTTGTGAGGTTTGGGCACATGTGAGGCTGTCTGATTTTTTCGCTTGTTGTAGAAGTTATGTCTCCATTCACTGAATCACCCTGCATTGTGAGAATCAGATTGCAAAACATGTTATTGAAGTTGACGGCATGCTCTAGTCACGCACAAAACACATCAATGTTGAGCACCATTTTTTTTTGTGAGTGCGTTGCTGATAACTTGGTTCGAGTTTTCTGGGTTGACATGTGTTCACAACAAGCTAATTTTTGCATGAAGACACTAAGAAGAAATGTCTTCAAGTGTGGTTTTCCCGCTGTTGGTCTTGCCTGTCCCCGTCTGCCCGGTTGATCCTTGCTCATTGTATCTTTGTTCTGACTGCGCTGGCGTGTTGTAGCATATGTGTGTTGTGACTACGAGTCATGGGGAACTATTAATGTGCGTGGTTCAGTTGGTAGCTCATCACACCCATAAGGGCCTTTTGTCTTGCTCCACATGCTCACTATATCACACTTGTACATGAGACTAAGTAGTGTGATTGTGCTGAAGCTCTTTCCACATGATGGGAGGCATACGTGAAGGAGTTGGCACACTCTGTCGGCAACATGCACAAGCAGTGGCCCTTGGCTACATGATCTATTCTTTCTTGTTATTCTTACTCTTGGCTCTACTCGTGGGAGCTCTAGCCCTGAGATACTTTGGGATGCCAGGGCTATCTCAAACTTCTGCGTAGATTTTTGAGGGAGACTTATGTGTGCATGCTGAGTGCTGATCCTTAGGAGGTCCCTTGGCCAAATTTATTATGTGCAATGGTAATTAGCCACCCTCGGATTATACCAAGAGGTTGGGCTTGACCCCTGGGTGGCAGTGTGGTGTCGGCATGATCCACGCATGACCGGTGCCATGCTCACTGGCTCACAATGATCACCCTCTTCCATTATGTTAGCTATTGAGGGAACAACCTCTGGCAAAGAAGCTATGAAACCAAAAATCTCAAAAACGTTTTAATGCCTTCTTCGTGTATATGTATGCGTTGTGCATTCCAAAATTAATCAGGCATATACTTCACCTTCAAGAGTGCTTACGCCTTAGCATGACATCTCAAGAAGAGCTCAAGTCTTCAATATGCAATAGAGCATCAAATAAGGGTTTTTTAATTAACATGCCAGACAAGTCCTTCCATATATGCTTGTCCAGTTCCATAATTCAAAAGCATATTCCTCAAAAACGACTTGAGCCATCTACATTACCAATAGACTTGGGCTGTGTGCTTGATACATAAGTGTCCTAACGCATAGGTGGCAGGCCAACCGTGTAGCTTCTCTGAAGCTAAAGATTTCTTCTCTTGGAAGCTTCTTTCATGAACAAGATGTGCATGGGTTGAGGATTGAAGTCATGACCTCTCACTTGGCCAAATGAACAGAATGGCCAGGTTAACCATTCACCCACATGGTGTACTCAAAGGTCCTATCTCACAAGAGATAGAGTATAAGTCAGTGAACCTACAACGCATCCAGGGATCAAACCTTCACAAGGGACAAAGCATTCCCGAACCGTCCTACATAAGTGACAAGGGGCATACATACTCTATTATACTCTCCCTTGCAATTTGCATCAGCTGCCATGATCAGTCTTTGTCACCTTAGTTGACCGTGCCAATACCTTGCCTGCTCGCCTAGTGGATATCCTTGTCCAGTGGCTTTACAAGAACTTTGGTCCCATTTGGCTCGGTACTACCATAATCAAGGTCCAATTTCTGTGTACGAACCACGTCCAAAGCATAGTGGCAGTGGGTTTCAATATGCTTTGTGCACCAGGATAGGACTGGGTTCTTGGACATGTCAATGGCGCTCATGTTGTCAATCTTGATGTGCTGCTATTATCTGTGGTGTCTTCATCTCAGATAGCAAGTTGTGTAGCCACTGTATCTCTCTACACACCTCAGCCAAAGTGATGTACTCAGCTTTAGTTGCTGACAGAGAGACACAATCCTGATCGCGGTTCTTACAACTGACAGCACCTCCATTTAGGAGACGTACAAAGCCTGAGGTAGATTCTCTGTCATGTATTTTGCCTCCCCAATCATCGTCAGTGTAGCACATGAGATGAATTGAATCCAATCCGTTGATTCCTCCAAACTAGAGCCCCACATATCACGTCCCCTTAAGGTAGCGCATGATGTGCTTCATTGGTTTGTAGTGTAGTGGACCAGGGTTAGCAACAAACCAGCTCACCTGCTGAATAGCATGGGCTATATGTGTTCGGGTGGTAACCATGGTATACATCAGACTGTCCACAACAGAATGAAATGGAATCCCCAGCATGTCAGTTTTCTTAGCTTTGTTGGATGGAGACAATTAGGTGGAGAGCTTACAGTTTGAGCTCATGGATGTGCAGGCAGACTTGCAATCTTCCATGTCAACACTTGAGGATGGAGTCAATGTACTTTGTATGGTTCAAGCTGATGGTACCTACTACTCTGTCACACTTAATGGCAATTCCAAGGTAGTAGTTCAGAGGACCCATGTCCTTCATCTTGAATCTGCTGCTCAGCTGCCTCTTGAGATCATCCAGAAATCCCTTTGAGGAAGAGCAGAGAATCAGGTAATTGAATTACAGTGCAACCAACATGGTCCCTTTGTCGCTCTTATCCACGTACATGCTAGGGTCGTTGTACCCCCTCTGGAAT
>SZWC01014071.1:34657-45752 GCA_023375785.1 Penium margaritaceum | reverse complement strand
CCCCCCCCCCCCACATCTCCTCGCATGTACTCCTCCACTATGCAATCCCCCCCCCCATGGCGTGGTACATGCCAACATATGTGGCGCGAGCCACGTATGTTGGCACTTGTCACACGTCCAAATCTCTCCGAACACTCTCCGATTGGCGTGGAACACTGCGAGTACCCTGATTAACACATGCACAAGATGTCCTCTCTTTGAAAAGCATACAGCACATCTAACACAAATATTTCGGCGTTATCAAATTAACACAAATATTACAAGCACATAGCCAAACTCGTGAATTCGTCGTTACAAAAATAATCAATAACGAAATCTAAAATCAATACGATATGAAGATCCAAGTACATAAATGCATTTATGTACTTGGATGATTTATGAAAACCCTGGCATTTATGTACTTGGAAACCTCCTGCTGCAGGCTGTTGTTGCTGCTGCTGGCTGCAGTTGTCAGTCACACCATGATGACGTCGCCGCGTGTGTCGTCGCGAACAAGCGCCTGACGTGGCCTGCCGCTCACCTCCTCACGACAAGCGTGGGAGTCAATGCTCACCGAAAAAACCCAGCAGTATTTCCCCTGGCCCAGTGGCAGTGGGAAAGACTCTGGCGCCGCCATCAGGCGAGTAAATGCTGCCGACTAAATCCGGCAACATTTCCCCTGCACTAGAGCGTATGGAGCTCCGCCGACGTTGTCTGGCACATGTACGTTAGTCTTCTGCTGCTGCTGCTACGCTCTGACTCTGATACCAAGACAAAAATGTTAGGCACCAGGTTGGGGAAGCAATGTTGTTGATGCAGCGTGCGGGCTTCCACGCTCGTTGCTTGAGTCTACTGCCCCCTCAGTCAGCTACTCTAGAGACGAAGTCTGGAAGCTCTGGGTTTGTGACTGAGAAGTGCGCGCGCCAGTGTTAGCGCCAGAAAGCATGTGGAAACTATAAGTAACTGATTAGGAATGAAGAATAAGCAACAATGGGAGACCCCTCCAAGTTCTAGCTCCCCCCCACTAGTGTAGAACTTGTTACTCAGCTAACCAACCAAACAGAAAATAGTCGTAGACCTGTTTTCTGGCAGGCAGGGTTTTCTCGGTGAGCCCTGCCGGACGCCCAACAGCCGAAAACGCGGGTGTCCTCCGTTTTGCCTAAAAAGTGGACCATACCATGATATCAACGCTACAAACGTACTCGAACGGTCAGATTCAGCTAGAAAAATAGCAGCAAAGAGATGCAGCTGCCCGAACCCGGGCAATGCCTACGACAGTCTTTGATGCCAAACAGAGCCACACAGCAAGAGACATGGACCCCAGGCACAGCATGAAGCTGCAAACGCAGTGGAACAACCAGAAGTTGCGTTGGGTGCATGAGGACAGCATCTGCAGTGGTAGTGACCGCAAGCGGCCCGATCACCGAGGAGGCCTGCCGATGGAGCTGAGCTCGTCGTCGGAGGAAGGACGCTCCAGCAAACCGTGATTGGGTCGCAGCATGCGTTGGCTCCACCAAACGACACTCCAACGGCATAGAGTCTCGCCGTCAGTCATCTGCACACCGATGGACACAAGCCGGGAGGACACAACAGAGTATAATGAGAGATGTAAAAAAACCAACACTCCCCCATGACTCACTGGCATAGTGCACATGTGCGGGCAGAGATGCAGTCACCAACCAGACTCCCCCAGGCCACACAGAGTCCCAGGCAAGGGAAAAGAGAGTCACTCATGGACACACGCCGACCAAACTCACAGCCTTCTTAAGCGAGTCGCGCTTAAGTGCCTTGGTCAAGAAGTCAGCCAGCTGCCGTGCTGTCTCAACCCACAAGATGTTGATGCTGCCATCGTGCAACAACAAATGCACATATTGATACTCAACGTTGATGTGCTTTGTGCGTGTGTGATGCATGCCGTCATTGTCGGCAATGGCCATGGCACTCTCATTGTCACTGTGCAACGCGATGGATGGGACAGACTGACGCAACTCAGACAATAGATGACGCAACTACACACTCTTACCCGCGCCTGAGCCAAGAGCAATGTACTCAGCGTGAGCATTGTTGTGTGCAATGCATCCCTCCTTGCCACTGCACCAGGACACAGCTGCGCCGCCGATCACAAAGACCCAGCCTGTGCGACTCTTAACGTCTGGACTGCCAACCCAATCACTGTCCATGAAGCCTACCGCGACAACAGACAGTTGGCGGCCGAACATGAGACCTCGCCGAGGAGTCGAGACAACATAGAACAGTACTCAGATCGTAGCCTCAAAGTTGAGGTGACGCGTCTCCTGAGAAAAGAGGGCTAGGAGGTTGACGACGAACACGATGTCTGGGCGCATTGTCGTCGCCACGAACATCAGTGACTCAATAACTCGTAGGTACATGGTCACGTCAACTGTCTCCCCCATAACAACTCAGTTAGGACTCTTCACCTTCACCTGGCCATCGGGTGACATGGGTGAAGATGCGCTCGGCACGAGTGGCAGGTCCTCCCTAAAGCGGGTGGACAGAGTGTGCACATAGGCTGCTTGGTGGATGTGCAGGACGCCCTGGAAGGGATGATGCTCGAGCTCCATACCCAGGAAGACTCGGGCAGGTCAGAGATCCTTCATCTGGTAGGCAGCCTGCAGCAAGTCCTTAACATGTTGGATGGCAGCCGTGTCTGGCGATGCGATGAGGAGGTCTTTGACGTAAACCAGAACAGAAGGGAAAGTCTGACCTTGCGGAATGACAAACAGTGTGGGGTCAGCGGTGCTGCGCTGGAGCCCAACGCGAAGGAGCGTGATGCTGATCTTTTGGTTCCAGTACCAAGGCGAGAATTTCAGGCCATAGAGGGCCTTCCGCAGCCGCCATACTCTCCCATTGCCATCGTCGAAGCTTGAGGGCTCCACCATGTAGAGCTCCTCACCCTCCAGTGAGCCATGGAGAAAAGCGTTGCTCACGTCCATCTGATGCAGCTTCCACCCATGCTGGACAACCAAGCTGAAGAGCGCCCCGCTAGTGGAAAACCAGCCAACTGGGGAAACGATCTGGTTGTAATAGACCCCAGGGATCTGGACAAACCCCTTGGCTGTGAGGCGGGCCTTGTACTTATCTAGGGACCTGTCAGGTTTCCACTTGCACCGAAAGACCCACTTGGCGCCGATGGCCTTAAGAGGTAAAGGTCGACGAGGTCGTATACGTGGTGCTGTCGGATGGCAGCAAGCTCATCGACGCACGCAACGTCCCAGTGTACAGCCCCAGGAGAGGCTCGTGCCTTGCACAAGGTGGTTGGGTCCTTCGGGCATGCTGTGGAGCAGACAGAGAGAGCGTGTGCATCGCGAGCTCCAGGTGGGATGCGCACGAGTGCAACCACAAGAGAGATCTGATGCTCGTGATGAAGCATGGCGTAGCCAAGTGCACAACCCGGGTGAGGGTCTGCAATGATGTCCGAGGTGTTCAGGCCGAGGGCCTTGGTGCTAGGATCCCCACTCACGACCGTGGGTGTGGAGGAGACACGTGGAGCCACAGGGGGCCGAGGTGCCACGGAGCGCGGTGCCACGGAGCGCGGTGCCACGGTCTGCGCTCTCACCGACGGCCTAGGTTGGAGGCTACCACGTGTGTAGCGTGGTCGGACAGGAGATGGCACAGAGATCGACTGGCAAATGAAGGCAAAGAGGGCCTCTGGCCAAGAGGGGCCAGCGGATGCAGCCGGGGCTGCTGGCCCGGAGAGGTCAGCGGACGCGACAGGGGCTACCAGCCCGGAGAGGCCAGTGGACGCGACTAGGGCTACCGGCCTGAAGGGGCGAGTGGACGCGACAGGGGCTGCTTGCCCGGATGGGTCAGTGGACGCAACTAGGGTTGTGGGCCCGGCGGAGCCAGTGGACGAGACTGGGGCTACTGGCCCGAAGGGGCCAGTGGACGCAACTTGGTCTGCCGGCTCAGAGCGGCCAGTGGACGCGACTATGGCTGCCGTTCCGGAGGGGCCAGTGGATGCGACTGAGGCTGCCCACCCGGAGGGGGGAGTGGACGCAACTGGGGATACGGGCCCGGAGGGGCCCGTGGACGCAACTGGAGGTGCCAGCCCGGAGGGGCTGATGTTCGCCACTGGGGCTACCGGCCCGGAGGGGCCAGTGGACGCGACCGGGACTTTTGTTCCGGAGGGGCCAGCGGACGTGTTACCCAGAAGCAGAAGGACGTAGGACAGACTCACCACTCCCCCACACGACAAGATAGACACGGACGAGCCGGAGCGAGTGAGGTTGTGGGAAAACATATCCTCAAAGAAGAGGGCATTGCGGGATTCGACGATGCAGTGCCGGGATGGATCCCAAAAGCCCCATGCTTTGGACTGACGAGAAACACCGTGGAAGGTGCAAGGACGTCCGCGGGGGGCGAGCTTGCCACCCTACTACAAGGTGGGCAGCCACACAATGGCCACGCAGTCCCAGACGAGAGCCGGGCGGAGGTCAACTCGCTCACCACACCAATGCTGGTACAGCGTGGACTGGCGTGGAAGGGGACCATGACGAATGCGGTTCCAGACCCATGTCATGTAGGCCATGGCTTCAAAATAGAAGCCATCGCAGAGACAACACTCGACGCGCATGGTGCGGACGGCGTCGGCCATGGTACGTTTCCACTGTTTGGAGACACCGTTCTCACCGGGTGTGTAGGGCGCAGACGTCTCACGGTGGATACTGCGCGAGGCGAGAAAGGTTGTGGTCTCACCCATGTACTCACCACCGGGATCGGTGCAAAAGCGGCAACGAGAGCGACCACTCTCGCGCTCTGTAAGGACAAACCACTCCTGGATGGTGCGGGCAACATCGCTCTTCTGGCGAAGGCAGAAGACCCAGCGGTAGCGAAAAAGTCGTCAGTTAGGGTGAGGATATAGTAGCCATGCTCTCTGATGGACTCGGTGGGATGAGGGCCCATGACGTCAAAATGGACCAGGTCGAGAGGGGCGGATGCACGAGAGGAAGACAAAGGGTATGTGGACCGGTGCATCTTGCCCTGAGCGCAATCAATGCACTCTGTGGGGCACGAGAGAGGGAAAGTCTCGGGGTCAAGGTCCTTGGTCGGCTGGATGTGGAACATGCTATCTACGGCAGCAGATTGGACGTGGCAAAGGCGGCGGTGCAAGAGGCATGTGTGCGGAGGAGAGAGCGTGCTGGTGACAAACACATGGCTTGTGGCGGCCGATGGGGAGGAGACTGAAGGAGAGGAGGACAGACAAAGGACATGCCCAAGGTTGCCACGGGCGGTGGCGTGCAGTACGACAAGACCAGACGGATGCAACGACACAGTGCCAACACCATGCAAGTGCACAACGTCCATGCTCATGCAGTCAAGGATAGTGACGGATAGGAGGCTGAGCCCGAGACGTGGGACGAAGAGGGCATCGGTCAGAAAGATATCACTGGTAGGACCACGGAAACGAACGTCACCGATACCGCGGACAGGCAAAACCTGTCCGGAGCTCGTGCAGACACCGGAGACATCGCCAACAGGACCAAGCATGCTAAAGGCCTCCCAAGAGGCCGTCATGTGATGCGTGGCCCCGGAGTCCATAATCCAAGTCTCAGCAGGGTCCTGGACCGGGGTCGCCAGATCGCTAATGGTCACATGGCAGGAAGCAAGAGACGCGGATGTGGTGGAAGGGGGCGCGAAACGAGTCTGCCAATCATCAAGCCATGCAACGTCGTCACAGAAGGGGGTAGAGGAGACCACGGGAGGCGACGATGTAGACAAGGAAATGGGACACGACTGTAGCTCAGTCTTAGTCATGCAGGGCTGGGTAGGAGAGCACGAAGTGACGCAGCTCGCACTTCCCTTGGGGAGAGGGCAAGGCAGGCCGAGCTGGAGCGCGATGATCTACCCTAGCTGACACTCACAAGAGGACGGCCCAAGAGTGTAGAATGAGTGGGGAGTGACGGCACCGGAGCCCGGGTAGGGGAAGGGCTGCGCCAATGAATGGAACGGAGGCACCGAAGGCTGCGGATAGTACCGTTGCAGCGCGGGTGTCTGTTAGACATACGGAGCAGTCGGACTGGTGGAGCTGCTGGACGAGGCTGAGGCGTCACGGTCGGCCGCAACTACGGTGACAGAGGCAAGACTGCGCTCCCGCTGGCGACGCATGGTGGCGATGACGCGCGCCTCGTCCGTCGGGAGAGGGCATGTGTACCACCCGTGCCCAAACTTGCTACAGTTGTGGCAGACCGAGCCACCAATGTTGGACCCGGTTGACGGCTGCTGCTGCTGCTGCAGCAGACCCTTGCCTTTCTTGTTCCGATGCATCTTCTTCCCCAAACATGATGAGGATGATACGGCGGGGGAAGCGATGGCCACGGAGGCAACGGCAGGGGAGGCAAGAGCCTCCGTTCACTGGAGTTGGGACTCCTGAAGAGCTTCCTTGATCTGGAGGAAAAGCTCCTATGCCCAAGGCATGAGGGTGCCCTGGGCCACCATGGTGGAGAGGACGTCCTCGGGGTAGTGCACGAAGACGTCTGCGTACGTGCTCGTGGCACCGCGCTTGATGGTGAGGAGTGGGGCCAGAGGGGGTGGGGCACAGGTGCCGAGACGACGAAGGATGTCCTCCGCTCACTGCCAGTAGGCGGTGACCATCTCGATCTCCCCCATGTGTAGGGAGTTGAACTCTCGCAGCAGACGGCTGGTCTCAGCCTCGCTGGACAGGCGATGGGGATGAGTATGGACGTGCCATGCGGCTGCAGGGTCTTGGGTGGCGTCGGCAGTGAAGTCGCCAAGGAAAGGCTCCAAGGCTAGGCGGGAAGCCGGAGGGGCGACAGGGACGAAGGCACGTGCGGCGCGACCAGCGTCATACAACTGGTCGGCCTGGGTGGTGTCATACAGGAGGATGTAGTATGCCAACAGGCCCTCACCCTGTGCCCAGATGCGAAAGTTGAGCTCCCAGCTCCGAAACTGCTCACCAACCTGAAGAGGCGTAGGCGGTGTCCCAAAATCCTTCAATATGCGGCCGCCACCGAGAGTGGGGCCAAGGACGGAGGTCACCGCCTGCCGATTGCACTGAGTCTGCTGTTGTGCTAGGTAATGCGTGGTGATGGACAAAGCGGTGCTGGAGTGCCGTGGTGGAATAAATTGTGGTGGCGTGCTGGTGGCAGCATGGGAGGCCAATGGCTGCAACGCTGCAAGCTGCTGCGTCAAGGTGGCGAGCTGTTGCTGGAGAGAAGCCAAGGGATCACGGATGCCGCAAAGGATGCCAGAGGGCTGCTACTATTGCTGTTGTTGCTACTACTGTTGCTGCTACTGGTGCCGATGCTGCTACTACTACTACTACTACTGCTGTTGCAGCTGCTGCAGCTACTGTAGGAAAGGGGGACAAGGAGTCCCCCCAATGGAGGAGGACCCCTCCTCAGAGGGGCTGTTTTTCATGGTGGATTATGATACCTCTTGTCCCTCGCCTTTTTTGTGTTTTTGTCTCTATTTGTGTGCCGCTGATGTCAGTAGTGATGTCAGTCAAGGATGGCTGACATCAGCAGATGCCACTCCGGTGTGTGTAGAGCTACCGCTTTGTTCCCCAACTTATTTTTTGTGTCGTTCATGATGTCAGTAGTGACGTCAGCGGACGGTCGCTCACGTCAGCAACGGTTGATGTAGGCGCTACTCCGCAGTTGCAGCCTTTGTTGCTGCTGTTGTTATTGTTGCTACTGCTATTGTTACTTCTGCTCCTACTTTTGCTACTACTGTTGCTGCTGCTGCTACTGCTACTGCTGGTTCTACTGTTGCTACTGCTATGGCTGCTGGCAGGAAGGGGATCTTGTTTTTTTTCCTTCTTGCTCGTCACTATGAGCTCGCTACTCGTTTTGAGTGACGAGCCGCAAGGAGCGAGCTCGTTGCTAGCTGCTCGCTGCTTGTTGTGAGCAACGAGCTCGCTGCGAGTAGCTCGCTGCTCACAGCGAGCAGGGGGTTGCGAGCAACTGTGGCTGCTGCTGATGCTGCTACTACGGCCGACTGCTGCTGCTCCGAGCTGTTGCGAGCTGCCGCTGCTGCCGGTTGCTGCTCGTTGTTGCTGCTGCTGTTCCTCAAGGCTGCTGCTGTTGTGAGCTGCCGCTACTACCAGCTACTGTTGTGTGCAGCTGCTACTGGCTGTTGCTGCTACTGCTCGCTGCTGCTACAGGCTACTAGTGCTGCTTGTGCTAGCTGCTGTTGTCAGTCACAGCTGGATGACGTCGTTGCGTGCGTCGTCGCGAGCAAGCGCTTGACGTGGCCTGCCGCTCACCTCCTTGCGTCAAGCGTGGGGGTCAGTGCTGCCGGAAAGAAACATGGCAGGATTTCCATTGGCCCAGTGGCCGTGGGAAAATTCTGACGCCGCCACCAGGCGAGTCAATGCTGCCGGAAAAAATCCGGCAGCATTTTCCCTGCTCTGGCGTGTATGGAGGTCCGCCGGCGTTGTCTGGCACTTGTACATCAGTCTTCTGCTACTGCTGCTATGCTCTGGCTTTGATACCAAGACAGAAATGCTAGGCAGCAGGTTGGGGTAGCAATGTTGTTGATGCAACGTGCAGGCTTCCACGCTCGTTGCTTAAGTCTGTTGCTCTATAGACTAAGTCTGGAAGCTCTGGGTTTGTTACTCATAAGTGCGCGCGCCAGTGTTGTCGCCAGAAAGCAGCTGAAAACTGAAAGTAACTAATTAGGTATGAAGAATAAGCAACAATGGGAGACCCCTCGAAGTTCTAGCTCCCCCCCCACTAGTGTAGAACTTGTTACATAGCTAACCAGCCAATCAGAAAATAGTCCTAGACCTATTTTCTGGCAGGCAGGGTTTTCTCGGTGAGCCCTACCGCAAGCCCGACAGCCCAAAACCCAGGCGTCGTCTGTTTTGCCTGAAAACTAGACCATACTATAATACCGATGCTGCAAACGCAGTCTTGTAGTCATAATTAGCTATAAAGATAGCAGCAAAGAGTTACGGCTGCCCGAGCCCGGGCAGTGCCTACGACAGTCTGTGATGCCAAACAGGGCCACACAGCAAGAGACATGGGCCCTAGGCACAGCATGAAGCTGCAGACGCAGTGTTACAACCAGAAACACCGCTGGGTGCATGTGGAGAGCATGTGCAGTGGCAGTGACCACCGGCGGTCCGACCGCCGAGGAGGCCTGCCGATGGAGCTGAGCGCGTCGCCGGAGGGAGGAGGCTCCAGCAAACTGTGAGTGGGCCTCAGCGTGCGTTGGCTCCACCGAACGACACTCCAGCAGTGTCGAGCCTCGCCGTCAGTGACCTGCACGCCGATGTACACAAGCTGGGAGGACACAACAGGGTATAATGAGAGATGCACAAAAACAAACAAGTATAGTTTTGTCCATCGTTTCGCTCGATAGATGAGCGATGTCCATAGTCGAGAACGTAAAGACCGCAGAGTCCATAGTCAAAAACGGAAAGTCAGCGGTGTTGAGAGTCGAAAACGATATGAGAGCGGTGTTCATGTTTTTCATTGTGCGAGCAAAATCGGAATATAATGGCAATTGGATCCAAGTCGAAATTCGCACTTGAAGTCGTACTTCGCCGACTTCGAGGGCAAATAGGGCAACGCTGACAATGGCCTCGTGGGTGTCAGAATTAATCCTATTGCGAGTTTTGGAGGTCGCAAATGCGAACTCCAAAACTCGCAACATGGCCCGCCGTATCTCGCACCCCCCCCCATATCGGAAAAACTCCCTAGTTGAACTGGGAGGTTTGGGTTTTTTGTTTTTTACTTGCCCGAGCATCTGCCGGGCCCCTCGGTAGTGGGTCCCGGCAGATTCCCTTTCTTCAATCACAGTGTGTGCCGCATCTCGCATCCCCTCCCCCCCAATATCTGAACAAAAAACCTGGTTACACTGGGGGGTTTGGGTTTTATTTTTCTACTTTCTCGGGCACCTGCCGAGCTCCGCGGTAGCGGGGCTAGGCAGATCCCCATTCTTCTATCACAGCGTGCGTCGCATCCCGCAAACCACCCCAAACCGACGACAAACCCCCTAGGTTAAATGGGGGATTTGTCAAGGTCATCGCGAGCTCGCAGTGAGGTTTTGTCGCAAAACGCCTACCGCGAGCTCGCGATGAACAGAGAAGCTCAAAGTCAAAATCCATGTCAGGTGTGTCATATCCATGAAATATATATCGGCCTTGCTTGTTTTCGCTTGCACGATGAAAAACATGGGCACCGCTGTCATTTCAGTCGCGACTATGGACAGCGTCGTTTTTCCTTTTTTTACTATGAACTCCGCCATCTTTCCGTTTTTTACTATGGACACTGGTGATCTATCGACCGAAACGATGGGTGCATTACTACACGGTCCTACATACAAACATCCTGCTGGCAAAGGGCAGTAGTGTTTGAGTACAGATTTGAGTACAACATACCAAACATGGGTTGCACGCTTAATGGACACGATGAGGCTCCCCCCAATGACGTTTTGATTATGGTTGTCTGAACAGCAAATCCGTCACATGGGCGCACGTTGGCACGGCACTCCGCTCAGATGAAGTTCAGGCACGGGGAGGCCAACGGACCATGACCATCCTGCCGGCTCTCACCCCCCCCCGTAGGAAATGGAGGCATGGACTTCGATCAAGGCTTGTTGGAACTTGTTTCAGGGAGTTGGGGACTTGCCCACATGGCTGAACGAAGCATGCAAACCTGACATTACGTGCTGAATACTTAACGTTTGCATTCCCACTCCTTGCCCACCTAACACCTCTTAGCAGTTAGTGTTGGCCTGAGGGTGAGTGTGCACCCTGGAGGGTCCCTAGCAGTGGCTGGTTCACACCACCAACTGTTTTTGGAGAGACTGAAACTATGGACGCAACTGGTTCAAGGATGGCAAAATCTGGTCAGAGAGTGAGGCAATAGTTTTGGCCTCAATTGACTGGGAATTAACACTTGATCAAGGCTCACCAGCAGTGGCATTTTATAGCCACTGATCTAAGCTTTCCAGAACACCAAAGCATGCCAGATTTGGAGCTTCCTAGCAGATTCTATGGCTTCTAGAGTGCTCCTTGGTAGGCTGTCCTTTTCCCACCTAGGAAGGCTTCCCTTCCCTCCTCTAGAAGCTTCTGCCCCTTCCTAGATTCCTCAGCTTGCTTCTAGTAGGAGGGAAGGTGTCCAGAAGA
>SZWC01014070.1:56377-69234 GCA_023375785.1 Penium margaritaceum | reverse complement strand
TCAGCCACGGTCAGAGTGTCCAATCACAGTGCAGATGTACTAGGCATGATCTTGCAGGTTCAAACAAGGTAGGATACTGGTGGCTCGGTGTGGCTATTGTGCGCAATGCCTTGACAAAGTTGGCATGTGCCACTGACCATAATCACAAAGTTTACCAAGTGACTTTAACTTCTACGAATCGTAACACGAGCCAGCCACGGTCTGGGTGCCCAATCACAGCGCACTTCTAATATGCATGACCTTGCAGGTATAAACAACGTAAAAAGCTGGTAGCTTGATATGTCTATTGTGCGCAATGCCTTGACAAAGTTGGTATGTTTCACTGACCATGACCACAAAGTTTACCAAGTACATTGAACGGCTATGAATCATAACACAAGTCAGCCACGGCCAGAGCGTCCAATCACAGTGCAGATGTACTAGGCATGATCTTGTAGGTACAAACAAGGTATAATACTGGTGGTTTGGTCTGGCTATTTTGTGCAATGCCTTGACAAAGTTGGCACGTGCCACTGAGCATGACCACAAGTGTATCCAAGTGACGTTCATTTCTATTGGTCATAACACGAGTTAGCCACGGTCATAGTGTCCAATCACAGTGCAGATGTACTAGGCATGATCTTGCAGGTACAAACAAGGTAGAATACTGGTGGCTCGGTGTGGCTATTGTGCGCAATGCCTTGATAAAGTTGGCATGTGCCGCTGACCATGACCACAAAGCTTACCATGTACCTTAAACGGCTATGAATCATAACACGAGTCAGCCACGGTGAGAGTGTCCAATCACAGTGCAGATGTACTAGGCATGATCTTGCAGGTGCAAACAAGGTAGAATACTAGTGGCTCGGTGTGGGTATTGTGCGCAATGCCTTGACAAGGTTGGCATGTGCCACTGACCATGACCACAAAGTTTACCAAGTGACTTTTACTTCTATTAATCAAAACACGAGTCAGCCATGGTCAGAGTGTCCAATCATATTGCAAATATACGAGGCATTATCTTGCAAGTACAAACAAGGTAGAATACTGCTGTCTCGGTGTGGCTACTGTGCGCAATGACTTGACAAAGTTGGCATGTTCCACTGACCATGACCACAAAGTTTACCAAGTGACTTTAACTTGTACGAATCGTAACACGAGTCAGCGACGGTCAGAGTGCCCAATCACAGTTCAGATGTACTAGGCATGACCTTGCAGGTACAAAACAAGGTAAAAAACCGGTGGCTTTGCATGGCTATTGTGCGCAATGTCTTGACAAAGTTGGCATATGCCGCTGACCATTAACACCATGTTTACCAAGCACCTTAAACGGCTATGAACCATAACACGAGGTAGCCACGGTCAGAGTGTCCAATCCCAGTGCAGATGTACTAGGCATGATCTTGCAGGTACAAACAAGGTATAAAACTGGTGGCTCGGTATGGCTATTGTGCGCAATGCCTTGACAAAGTTGGCATGTGCCACTGACCATGACCCTAAATTTTACCAAGTGACTTTAACTTCTATGAATCGTAACACGAGTCAGCCATGGTCAGAGTGCCCAATCACAGTACACATCTAAAATGCATGACCTTGCAGGTTTGAACAAGGTAAAAAACCGGTGGCTTGGCACGGCTATTGTGCGCAATGCCTTGACAAAGTTAGCATGTGCCACTGACCATGACCACAAAGTTTACCAAGTACCTTAAACGATTATGAATCATAACACAAGTCAGCCACGGTCCGAGTGTCCACTCACAGTGCAGATATACTGGGCATGACCTTGCAGGTATAATCAAGGTATAATACTGGTGGCTCGGTTTGGCTATTGTGTGCAATGCCTTGACAAAGTTGGCATGTGCCCCTGACCATGACCACAGATGGATCCAAGTGACTTTTACTTATATTGACCATAACACGAAAAGCCACGGCCAGAGTGTCCAATCACATTGCAGATGTACTAGGCATAATCTTGCAAGTGCAAACAAGGTAGAATACTGGTGGCTCAGTGTGGCTATTGTGCGCAATGCCAAGACAAAGTTGGCATGTGCCACTGACCATGACCACAAATGTATCCAAGTGACTTTTATTTCTATTGATCATAACACAAATCAGCCGCGGTCAGAGTGTCCAATCACAGTACAAATGTACTAGGCATGATCTTGCAGGTTCAAAGAAGGTATACAACTGGTGGCTCGGTGTGGCTATTGTGCGCAATGCCTTGACAAAGTTGGCATGTGCCACTGACCATGACCACAAAGTTTACCAAGTACCTTAAACGGCTATGAATCATAACACGATTCAACCACGGTCAGAGTGTCCAATCACAGTGCAGATATAATGGGCATGACCTCGCAGGTACAAACAAGGTAGAATACTGGTGGCTCTGTGTGGCTATTGTGCGCAGTGCCTTGACAAAGTTGGCATGTGCCACTGACCATAACCACAAATGCATCCAAGTGACTTTTACTTCTATTGATCATAACACAATTCAGCCACGGTCAGAGTGTCCAATCACAGTGCAGATGTACTAGGCATGATCTTGCAGGTGAAAACAAGGTAGAATACTGGTGGCTTGGTGTGGCTATTGTGTGCAATGCCTTGACAACGTTGGCATGTGCCACTGACCATGATTACAAAGTTTACCAAGTACCTTAACCGGCTATGAATCTTAACACGAGTCAGCCACGGTCCAAATGTCCAGTCACAGTGCAGATATACTGGGCATGACCTTGCAGATACAAACAAGGTAGAATACTGGTGGCTCGGTGTGGCTATTGTGCGCAGTGCCTTGACAAAGTTGGCATGTGCCACTGACCATAACCACAAATGCATCCAAGTGACTTTTACTTCTATTGATCATAACACAAGTCAGCCACGGTCAGAGTGTCCAATCACAGTGCAGATATATTAGGCATGATCTTGCAGGTGAAAACAAGGTAGAATACTGGTGGCTTGGTGTGGCTATTGTGTGCAATGCCTTGACAACGTTGGCATGTGCCACTGACCATGACCACAAAGTTTACCAAGTACCTTAACCGGCTATGAATCTTAACACGAGTCAGCCACGGTCCAAATGTCCAGTCATAGTGCAGATATACTGGGCATGACCTTGCAGGTACAAACAAGGTAGAATACTGGTGGCTCGGTGTGGCTGTTGTGTGCAATATATTGACAAACTTGGCATGTGCCACTGACCATGACCACAACGTTTATCACGTGACTTTAACCTCTACGAATCGTAACACGAGTCAGCCACGATCAGAGTACCCAATCACAGTGCACATCTAATATGCATGACCTTACAGGTATAAACAAGGTAAAGAACTGGTGGCTTGGTACGGCTATTTTGCGCAATGCCTTGACAATGTTGGCATGTGGCACTGACCATGACCACAAAGTTTACCAAGTACCTTAAACGGCTATGAATCATAACACGAGTCAGCCACAGTCAGAGTGTCCAATCACAGTGCATATGTACTATGCATGATCTTGCAGGTACAGACAAGGTAGAATACTTGTGGCTCGGTGTGGTTATTGTGCGCAATGCCTTGACAAAATTAGCATGTGCCAGTGATCATGACCACAATGTTTACCAAGAGACTTTAACGTATACGAATCGTAACACGAGTCAGCAATAGTCAGAGTACCCAATCACAGTTAAGATGTACTAGGCATGACCTTGCAGTTATAAACTAGGTCAAATACCAGTGGCTTGGCACGGCGATTGTGCGCAATGCCTAGACAAAGTTGGCATGTGCCACTGACCATGACCACAAAATCTATCAAGTACCTTAAATGGCTATGAATCTTAACACGAGTCAGCCACGGTCAGAATGTCCAATCACATTGCAGATATACTGGGTATGACCTTGCAGGTACAAACAAGGTGTAATACTGGTGGCTCAGTGTGACTATTGTGCACAATGCCTTGACTAAGCTGGCATGTGCCACTGACCATGACCACAAATAGATCCAAGTGACTTTTACTTCTACTGATCATAACACAAGTCAGCCACGGTCAGAGTGTCCGATCACAGTGCAGATGTACTAGGCATGATCTTGCAGGTGCAAACAAGGTAGAATACTGGTGGCTTGGTGTGGCTATTGTGCGCAATGCCTTGACAAAGTTGGCATGTGTCACTGACCATGACCACATAGTTTACCAAGTGACTTTAAATTCTACAAATTGTAACACGCTTCAGCCACGGACAGAGTGCCCAATGACATTGCACATCTAATATGCATGACCTTGTACGTATAATCAAGTTAAAAACCGGTGGCTTGGCACGGTTATTGTATGCTATGCCTTGACAAAGTTGGCATGTGCCACTGACCATGACCACAACGTTTACCAAGTACCTTAAACGGCTATGAATTATAACACGAGTCAGCCACGGTCAGAGTGTCCAATCACAGTGCAGATGTACTAGACATGATCTTGCAGGTACAAACAAGGTACAATACTGGTGGCTCGATGTGGCTATTGTGCACAATGCCTTGAGAAAGTTGGCATGTGCCACTGACCATGACCACAATGTTTACCAAGTGACTTGAACTTCTACGAATTGTAACACGAGTCAGCCACGGTCAAAGTGCCTAATCACAGTGCACATCTAACATGCATGACCTTGCAGGTTTCAACAAGGTAAAAAACCGGTGGCTTGGCACGGCTACTGTGCACAATCCCTTGACAAAGTTGGCAAGTGCCACTGACCATGACCACAAAGTTTACCAAGTGATTTTAACTTCTACGAATCGTTACGCGCGTCAGCCACAGTCAGAGTGTCCAATCACAGTGAACATGTAATATGCATGACCTTGCAGGTATAAACAGGGTAAAAATCCGGTGTCTTGGCACGGCTATTGTGTGCAATGCCTTGACAAGGTTGGCTTGTGCTACTAACTATGACCACAATGTTTTCCAATTACCTTAAACGGCTATGAATCATAACACGAGCCAGCCACGGTCAGAGTATCTAATCACAGTGCAGATGTACTGTGCATGATCTTGCTGGTGCAAACAAGGTAGAACACTGGTGGCTCGGTGTGGCTTTTGTGCGCAATGGCTTGACAAAGTTGGCATGTCCCACTGACTATGACCACAAGTGTATCAAAGTGACTTTTACTTCTATTAACTATAACACGAGTCAGCCACGGTCAGAGTGTCGAATCATAGTGCAGATATACTGGGCATGACCTTGCAGGTACAAACAAGGTAGAATACTGGTGCCTCGGCGTGGCTATTGTGCGCAATGCCTTAACAAAGTTGGCATGTGCCACTGACCATGACCAGAAATGTATCCTAGTGACTTTTACTTCTATTTATCATAACACGAGTCAGCCACGGTCAGAGTGTCCAATCACATTGCAGATGTACTAGGCATGATCTTGCACGTACAAACAAGGTAAAATACTGGTGGCCTGGTGTGGCTATTGTGCGCAATGCCTTGACAAAGTTGGCATGTGCCACTGATCATGACCACAAAGTTTACCAAGTGACTTTAATTTCTACGGATCATAACACGAGTCAGCCACAGTCAGAGTACCCAATCACAGTTCAGATGTACTAAACGTGACCTTGTGGGTATAAACAAGGTAAAAAACGGGTGGCTTGGCACGGCTATTGTGCGCAATGCCTTGACAAAATTGGCATGTGCCACTGACCATGACCACAAATGTATCAAAGTGACTTTTACTTCTATTGATCATAACACGAGTCAGCCACGGTCAGAGTGTCCCATCATAGTGCAGATGTACTAGGCATGATCTGGCAAGTTCAAACAAGGTAGAATACTGGTGCCTTGGTGTGGCTATTGTGCGCAATGCCTTGACGAAGTTGGCATGTGCCACTGACCATCACCACAAAGTTTACCAAGTGACATTAACTTCTACGAATCATAACACGAGTCAGCCACGGTCAGAGTGCCCAGTCAAAGTGCACATCTAATATGCATGACCTTGCAGGTATAACCAAGTTACAAAACCGGTGGCTTGGCTGGTTATTGTGCGCCATGCCTTGACAAAGTTGGCATGTGCCAATGACCATGACCACAAATATATCCAAGTGGCTTTTACTTCTATTGATCAGAACACGAGTCAGCCACGGTCAGAGTGTCCAATCACAGTGCAGATGTACTAGGCATGATCTTGCAGGTGCAAACAACTGGCCATGCCATGGTAGGACACTGGTGGCTCGGTGTGGCTATTGTGTGCAATGCCTTGATAAAGTTGGCATGTGCCACTGACCATGACCACAAAGTTTACCAAGTGACTTTAACTTCTTCGAATCATAACACGAGGTAGCCACAGTCAGAGTACCCAATCACAGTGCACATGTAATATGCATGACCTTGCAGGTATGAATAGGGTAAAGATCTGGTGTCTTGACACGGCTATTGTGCGCAATGTCTTGACAAAGTTGGCATGTGTCAATGACCATGACCACAACGTTTACCAAGCGACTTTAACTTACACGAATCGTAACACGAGTCAGCCACAGTCAGAGCGCATAATCACAGTGCACATCTAATATGCATGACCTTGCAGGTATAAACAAGTCAAAAAACCGGTGGCTCGGCACGGCTATTGTGCGCAATGCCTTGAGAAAGTTGGCACGTGCCACTGACCATGACCACAAAGATTACCAAGTACCTTAAACGGCTATGACTCATAACACGAGTCAGCCACGGTCAGAGTGTCCGATCACAGTACAGATATACTGCGCATGACCTTGCAGGTATGAACAAGTTAGAATACAGGTGGCTCGGTGTGGCTATTGTGCGCAATGCCTTGATAAATTTGGCATGTGCCATTGACCAAGACCACAAATGTACCCAAGTGACTCTTATTTCTATTGATCATAACACGAGTCAGCCATGGTCAGAGGGTCCAATCACAGTGCACGTGTACTAGGCATGATTTTGCAGGTGCACACAAGGTAGAATACTGGTGGCTCGGTATGGCTATTTTGCGCAATGCCTTGACAAAGTTGGCATGTGCCACAGACCATGACCACGAAGTTTACCAAGTGACTTTAACCTCTACGAATCACAACACGAGTCAGCCACGGTCAGAGTACCCAATCACAGTGCACATATAATATGCATGACCTTGCAGGTATAATCAGGGTAAAAAACCAGTGTCTTGGCACGTCTATTGAGCGCAATGCCTTGACAAGGTTGGCTTGTGCCACTGACCATGACCACAAAGTTTACCAAGTGACTTTCACTTCTACGAATTGTAACACGAGTCAGCCACAGTCAGAGTGCCCATTCACAATTCAGATGTAGTAGGCATGACCTTGCAGGTATAAACAAGGTAAAAAACCCGTGGCTTGGCACGGCTATTGTGCGCAATGCCTTGACAAAGTTGGCATGTGCCACTGACCATGACCACAAAGTTTACCAAGTGACTTTCACTTCTACGAATTGTAACACGAGTCAGCCACGGTCAGAGTGTCCAATCAGAGTGCAGATGTACTAGGCATGATCTTGCAAATGCAAACAAGGCAGAATACTGGTGGCTCGCTGTGGTTATTGTGCACAATGCCTTGACAAAGTTGGCATGTGCCACTGACCATGACCACAAAGTTTACCAAGTGACTTTAACTTCTACGAATCGTAACACGAGTCAGCCACAGCCAGAGTGCCCAATCACAGTGCACATGTACTAGGCATGACCTTGCAGGTATAAACAAGGTAAAAAACCGGTGGCTTGTCATGGCTATTGTGCGCAATGCCTTGACAAAGTTGGCATGTGCCATTGACCATGGCTACAAAGTTTACAAAGTACCTTAAACGGCTATGAATCATAACACGAGTCAGCCTTGATCAGAGTGTCCAATCACAGTGCAGATATACCGGGCATGACCTTACACGTATAAACAAGGTAATACACTGGTGGCTCGGTGTGGCTATTGTGCGCAATAGCTTGACAAAGTTGGCATGTGCCACTGACCATGACCACAAATGTATCCAAGTGATTTTTACTTCTGTTGATCATAACACGCGTCAGCCACGGTCAGAGTGTCCAATCACAATGCAGATGTACTAGGCATGATCTTCCAGGTACAAACAAGGTGGAGTACTGGTGGCTCGGTGTGGCTATTGTGCGCAATGCCTTGACAAAGTTGGCATGTGCCACTGACCATCACCACAAAGTTTACCAAGTGACTTTAACTTCTTCGAATCATAACACGAGGTAGCCACAGTCAGAGTACCCAATCACAGTGCACATGTAATATGCATGACCTTGCAGGTATGAATAGGGTAAAAATCTGGTATCTTGACACGGCTATTGTGCGCAATGTCTTGACCAAGTTGGCATGTGTCAATGACAATGACCACAAAGTTTACCAAGTGACTTTAACTTATACGAATCGTAACACGAGTCAGCCACAGTCAGAGTGCCTAATCACAGTGCACATCTAATATGCATGACCTTGCAGGTATAAACAAGTTAAAAAACCGGTGGCTTGGCACGGCTATTGTGCGCAATGCCTTGAGAAAGTTGGCATGTGCAACTGACCATGACCACAAAGTTTACCAAGTACCTTAAACGGCTATGACTCATAACACGAGTCAGCCACGGTCAGAGTGTCCAATCACAGTACAGATATGCTGCGCATGACCTTGCAGGTATGGAAAAGTTAGAATACTGGTGGTTTGGTGTGGCTATTTTGCGCAATGCCTTGACAAAGTTGGCATGTGCCACATACCATGACCACGAAGTTTACCAAGTGACTTTAACCTCTACGAATCATAACACGAGTCAGCCGCGGTCAGAGTTCCCAATCACAGTGCACATCTAATATGCATGACCTTGCAGGTATAAGCAGGGTAAAAAACCGGTGTCTTGGCACGGCTATTGTGCGCAATGCCTTGACAAGGTTGGCATGTGCCACTAACCATGGCCACAACGTTTACCAAGTGACTTTCACATATACGAATTGTAACACGAGTCAGCCACAGTCAGAGTGCCCAATCACCATTCAGATGTACTAGGCATGACCTTGCAGGTATAAACAAGGTAAAAAACCCGTGGCTTGGCACGGCTATTGTGCGCAATGCCTTGACAAAGTTGGCATGTGCCACTGACCATGACCACAAAGTTTACCAAGTACCTTAAACGGCTATGAATTATAACACAAGTCAGCCACGGTCAGAGTGTCCAATCACAGTGCAGATGTACTAGGCATGACCTTACAGGTATAAACAAGGTAGAACTATGGTGGCTTGGTGTGGCTATTGTGTGCAATGCCTTGACAAAGTTGGCATGTACCACTGACCATGACCACAAATATATCCAAGTGACTTTTTTACTTCTGTTGATCATAACACGAGCCAGCCACGGTCAGAGTGTCCAATCACAGTGCAGATGTACTAGGCTTGATCTTGCAAATGCAAACAAGGTAGAATACTGGTGGCTCAGTGTGGTTATTGTGCATAATGCCTTGACAAAGTTGGCATGTGCCACTGACCATGACCACAAAATTTACCAAGTGACTTCTAGGAATCGTAACACGAGTCAGCCACAGCCAGAGTGCCAAATCACAGTCCACATGTACTAGGCATGACCCTGCAGGTATAAACAAGGGTAAAACCGGTGGCTTGGCACGGCTATTGTGCACAATACCATGACAAAGTTGGCATGTGTCACTGACCATGACCACAAAGTTTTCCAAGTACATTAAACGGCTATAAATCATAACACGAGTCAGCCACGGTCAGAGTGTCCTATCACAGTGTAGATATACCGGTCATGACCTCACACGTATAAACAAGGTAGAATACTGGTGGCTCGGAGGGGCTATTGTGCGCAATTCCTTGACAAAGTTGGTATGTTCCACTGACCATGACCACAAATGTATCCAAGTGATTTTTACTTCTATTGACCATGACACGAGTCAGCAACGGTTAGAGTGTCCAATCACAGTGCAGATATACTAGGCATGATCTTGCAGGTACAAACAAGGTAGAATACTGGTGGCTTGGTGTGGCTATGTTACGCAATGCCTTGACAAAGTTGGCATGTGCCACTGACCATGACCACAAATGCATCCAAGTGACTTTTACTTCTATTGATCATAACACGAGTCAGCCATGGTCAGAGTGTCCAATCATAGTGCAGGTGTACTAAGCATGATCGTGCACGTGCAAAAAAGGTAGAATACTGGTGGCTACATTTGGCTATTGTGCGCAATGCCTGGACAAAGTTGGCATGTTCCACTGACCATGACCACAAATGTATCCAAGTGACTTTTACTTCTATTGATCTCAACACAGGTCAGCCACGGTCAGAGTGTCCAATCACAGTGCAGATGTACTAGGCATGATCTTGCAGGTTCAAACAAGGTAGAATACTGGTGGCTCGGTGTGGGTATTGTGCGCAATGCCTTGACAAAGTTGGCATGTGCCACTGACCATGACCACAAAGTTTACCAAGTGAATTCAACTTCTACGAATCGTAACACGAGTCAGCCACGGTCAGAGTGCTCAATCACAGTGCACGTCTAATATGCATGCACTTGCAGGTATAAAGAAGGTAAAAAACCGGTGGCTTGGCACGGTTTTTGTGCACAATGCCTTGACAAAGTTCGTATGCGCCACTGCCATGACCACAAAGTTTACCAAGTACATTAAACGGCTATGAATCATAACACGAGTCAGCCACGGTCAGAGCATCCAGTTTCAGTGCAGATATACTGGGCAATACCTTACAGGTATAAACAAGGTAGAATACCAGTGGCTCGGTGTGGCTATTGTGCGCAACACCTTGACAAAGTTGGCATGTGCCACTGATCATCACCACAAAGTTTACCAAGTGACTTTAACTTCTATCAATCGTAACACGAGTCAGCCACAGTGAGAGTGCCCAATCACAGTGCACATCTAATATGCATGACCTTGCGGGTATAAAAAAGTAAAAAAACCGGTGGCTTGGCAGGGCTATGGTGCGCAATGCCTTGACAAAGTTGTCATGTGCCACTGACCATGACCTTGAAGTTTACCAAGTACTTTAAACAGCTTTGAA
Organism: Penium margaritaceum; assembly: GCA_023375785.1. Classification (NCBI taxonomy): domain Eukaryota; kingdom Viridiplantae; phylum Streptophyta; class Zygnematophyceae; order Desmidiales; family Peniaceae; genus Penium; species Penium margaritaceum. The sequence goes on along the minus strand of SZWC01014070.1, from coordinate 58,221 downwards.
TCAAAACACGAGTCGGCCACGGTCAGAGTGTCCAATCACAGTGCAGATATACTGGGCATGACCTTAGAGGTATAAATAAGGTAAAACAGTGGTGACTCGGTGTGGCTATTGTGCACAGTGCCTTGACAAAGTTGGCATGTGCCACTGACCATGACCACAAATGTATCCAAGTGACTTTTACTTCTATTGATCATAACACGAGTCAGCCACGGTCAGACTGTCCAATCACAGTGCAGATGTACTAAGGATGATCTTGCACGTGCAAACAAGGTAGAATACTGGTGGCTCGGTGTGGCTATTATGCGCAATGCCTTGACAAAGTTGGCATGTGCCACTGACCATGACGACAAAGTTTACCAAGTGACTTTGACTTATACGAATCATAACACGAGTCAGCCACAGTCAGAGTACCCATTCAAAGCGCACATCTAATATGTATGACCTTGCAGGTATAAACAAGGTAAAATATCGGTGGCTTGGCACGGCTATTGTGTGCAATGCCTTGACAAAGTTGGCATGTGCCACTGACCATGACCACAAGTGTATCCAAGTGAATTTTACTTTTATTGTTCATAACATGAGTCAGCCACGGTCAGAGTGTCCAATCAGAGTGCAGATGTACTAGGCATGATATCGTAGGTGCAAACAAGATAGAATACTGGTGGTGCGGTGTGGCTATTGTGCGCAATGCCTTGACAAAGTTGGCATGTGCCACTGAACATGAACACAAAGTTTACCAAGTGACTTTAACTTCTAGGAATCGTAACACAAGTCAGCCACGGTCAGAGTGCCCAATCACAGTATACATCTAATATGCATGACCTTCCAGGTATGAACAAGTTAAAAAACTGGTGGCTTGGCACGGCTATTGTGCGCAATGCCTTGACAAAGTTGGCATGTGCCACTGACCGTGACCACAAAGTTTACCAAGTACCTCAAACGGCTCTGAATCATAACACGAGTCTGCTACGGTCAGAGTGTCCAATCACAGTGCACATATACTGGGCATGGCCTTGCACGTGTAAGCTACCATACAAGTGGCTCGGTGTGGCTATTGTGCGCAATGCCTTGACAAAGCTGGCATGTGCCACTGACCATGACCACAAATATATCCAAGTGAGTTTTACTTCTATTGATCATAACACGAGTCAGCCACGGTCAGAGTGCCCAATCACAGTGCAGATGTACTAGGCAGGATCTTGCATGTGCAAACAAGGTAGAATACTGGTGGCTTGGTGTGGCTATTGTGCGCAATGCCTTGAAAAGGTTGGCATGTTCCACTGACAATGACCACAAAGTTTACCAAGTGACATTAACTTCTATGAATCATTACACGAGTCAGCCACGGTCAGAGTACCCAATAACAGTGCACATATAATATACATGACCTTGGAGGTATAAACAGGGTATAAAACCGGTGTCTTAGCACAACTATTGTGCGCAATGTCTTGACAGCGTTGGCATGTGCCACAGACCATGACCACAAAGTTTACCAAGTGACTTTAACTTCTATGCATTGTATCACGAGTCAGCCACGGCCAGAGTACCCAATCACAGTGCACATGTAATATGCATGACCTTGCAGGTATAAACAAGTTAAAAAACCGGTGGCTTGGCATGGCTATTGTGCGCAATGCCTTGACAAAGTTCGCATGTGCCACTTACCATGACCACAAAGTTTACCAAGAACCTTAAACGGCTATGAATCATAACACGAGTCAGCCATGGTCAGAGTGTCCAATCATAGTGCAAATATACTGGGCATGACCTTACAGGTATAAACAAGGTAGAATATTGGTGGCTCGGTGTGGCTATTATGTGCAAGGCCTTGACAAAGTTGGCAT
>SZWC01014070.1:37823-49492 GCA_023375785.1 Penium margaritaceum | reverse complement strand
ATCACAGTGCACATCTAATATGTATGAACTTGCAGGTATAAACAAGGTAAAAAACCGGTGCCATGGCATGGCTATTGTGCGCAATGCTTTGACAAAGTTGGCATGTGCCACTGACCATGACCACAGAGTTTACCAAGTGACTTGAACTTCTACGAACCGTAACACAAGTCAGCCACATTCAGAGTACCCAAGCACAGTGCACATCTAATAAGCATGACCGTGCCAATCGCTTGGCATGGCTATTGTGCGCAATGCCTTGACAAAGTTGGCATGTGCCACTGATCATGACCACAAAGTTTACCAAGTACCTTAAACAGCTATGAATCATAACACGAGTCAGCCACGGTCAGAGTGTCCAATCACAGTGCAGATGTACTAGGCATGATCTTGCAGGTGCAAACAAGGTACCCTACTGCTCGAGTAATTTGATTTTAAATGTTTTTTCTGGTCATTCAAATTGTGTCAATTTGTTTTTCGCTGAAATGAAAATGTCACACAAATAATTTGAATATGTTTTTCAGTGAAATCACGGTAGAGGAAATGTTCACTAAAATTTCACATCACATGTTTGTTCACATTATCCGTAGAGTCATTCGTGGTAGGGAACTACAAATAGGCGTGAACAGCCATCTGTACAAAATGACAAACCCACGTAACACCACACACACCTAGACTCGTCGGTGGTCATTAATTTTTTCTTGTACAATGGAATATCTCGTTGAAATATTGGATTTCTGAAAAAATGAGCATGGGCCTTATGTTGAATTCAATGTGTTAGTTGAATGTCAATTCGTTCACTTAGGATTCCAAAAATAATACTGAGCCCAATTTTTAAATCTACTTCATAGATTTCATAATCAGGCAAACCTCTATCGTTGAATTCCTTGAGCAGTAGGTAGAATACTGGTGGTTCGGTGTGGCTAATGTGCGCAATGCCTTGACAAAGTTGGCATGTGCCACTGACCATGACCACAAAGTTTACCAAGCGACTTTAACTTATACGTATCGTAACACGAGTCAGCCACGGTCAGAGTGCCCAATCACGGTGCACATCTAATATGCATGACCTTGCAGGTATAAACAAGGTAAAAATCCGGTGGCTTGGTACGGCTATTGTGCGCAATGCCTTGACAAAGTTCGCATGTGCCACTGACCATGACCACAAAGTTTACCAAGTATATTAAACGGCTATGAATCATAACACGAGTCAGCCACGGTCAGAGTGTCCAATCACAGTGCACATGAACTAGGCATGATCTTGCAGGTACAAACAAGGTAGAATACTGGTGGCTCGGTGTGGCTATTGTGCGCAATGCCTTGACAAAGTTGGCATGTGCCACTGACCATGACCACAAAGTTTACCAAGTACATTAAACGGCTTTGAATCATAACACGAGACAGCCACTGTCAGAGTATCCAATCACTGTGCAGATATACTGGGCATGACCTCGCATGTATAAACAAGGTAGAATACGGGTGGCTCGGTGCAGCTATTGTGCGCAATGCCTTGACAAAGTTGGGATGTGCCACTGACAATGACCACAAAGTTTACCAAGTGACTTTAACTTCTACGAATCATAACACGAGTCAGCCACGGTCAGAGTACCCAATCATAGTTCAGATGTACTAGGCATGAAATTACAGGTATAAACAAGGTAAAAAACAGGTGGCTTGGCACGGCTATTGTGCGCAATGTCTTGACAAAGTTGGTATGTGCCACTGACCATGACCACAAAGTTTGCCAAGTACATTAAACGGCTATGAATCATAACACGGGTCAGCCACGGTCAGAGTGTCCAATCACAGTGCAGATGTACTAGGCATGATCTTGCAGGTACAAACACGGTAAAACACCGGTGGCTTGGCGTGGCTATTGTGTGCAATGCCTTGACAAAGTTGGCATGTGCCACTGACCATGACCACAAAGTTTACCAAGTACATAAAACGGCTATGGATCATAACACGGGTCAGCCACGGTCAGAGTGTCCAATCACAGTGCAGATATAATGGGCATGACCTTGCATGTATAAACAAAATAGAATACAGGTGGATCGGTGTGGCTATGTTGTGCAATGCCTTGACAAAGTTGTTATGTGCCACTGACCATGACCAAAAATGTATCAAAGTGACTTTACTTCTATCGATCATAACACGAGTCAGCCACGGTCAGAGTGTCCAATCACAGTGCATATGTACTAGGCATGATCTTGCAGGTACAAACACGGTAAAACACCGGTGGCTTGGCGTGGCTATTGTGTGCAATGCCTTGACAAAGTTTGCATGTGCCACTGACCATGACCACAAAGTTTACCAAGTGACTTTAACTTCTACGAATCGTAACACGATTCAGCCACGGTCAGAGTGTCCAATCACGGTGCACATCTCACATGCATGACCTTGCAGGTATAAACAAGGTAAAAACCCGGTGGCTTGGCACAGCTTTTGTGCGCAATGCGTTGACAAAATTGGCATGTGCCACTGACCATGACCACAAAGTTTACCAAGTGACTTTAACTTATACAAATCGTAACACGGGTCAGCCACACTCAGAGTGCCCAATCACGGTGCACATCTAATATGCATGACCTTGCAGGTATAAACAAGGTAAAAACCCGGTGGCTTTGCACGGCTATTGTGCGCCATGCCTTGTCAAAGTTGGCATGTGCCACTGACCATGACCACAAAGTTTACCAAGTGACTTTAACTTCTACGAATCGTAACACGAGTCAGCCATGGTCTGAGTGCCCAATCACAGTGTACATGTAATATGAATTAACTTGCAGGTATGAACAAGTTAAAAAACCGGTGGCTTGGCACGGTTACTGTGCGCAATGCCTTGACAAAGTTGGCATGTGCCACTGACCATGACCACAAAGTTTACCAAGTACCTTAAAGGGCTATGAATCATAACATGTTTCAGCCACGGTCAGAGTGTCCAATCAAACTGCAGATATACTGGGAATGACCTTTCAGTTTTAAACAAGGTAAAGTACTCGTGGTTCGGTGTGGCTATTATGCACAATGCCTTGACAAAGTTAGCATGTGCCACTGACCATGACCACACATGTATCCAAGTGACTTTTGCTTCTATTGATCATGACACGAGTCAGCCACGGTCAGAGTGCCCAATCACAGTGCACGTGTAATATGCATGACCTTGCAGGTATAAACAAGTCAAAACACTGGTGGCTTGGCACGGCGATTTTGCGCAATGCCTTGACAAAGTTGGCATGTGCCACTGACAATGACCACAAAGTTAACCAAGTACCTTAAACGGCTATGAATCATAACACGAGTCAGCCACGGTCAGAGTGTCCAATCAGAATGCAAATATTCTGGGTATGACCTTACAGGTATAAACTAGGCAAAACACTGGTGGCTCAGTGTGGCTATTGTGCGCAATGCCTTGACAAAGATGGCATGTGCCTCTGACCATGACCACAAATGTATCCAAGTGACTTTTACTTCTATTGATCATAACACAAGTCAGCCACGGTCAGAGTGTCCAATGACAGTGAGGATGTACTAGGCATGATCTTGCAGGTGCAAACAAGGCACCCTACTGCTCGATTTATTTCATTTTAAATGTTTTCCTGGTCATTGGAATTGTGTCAGCTTTTTGTTCGATGAAATCAAAATGTCACACAAATAATTTGAATATGTTTTCCGGTGAAATCACGGTTGAGGACATGTTCACTCATATTTCACATCACATGTTTGTTCACATTCTCCGTAGAGTCATTCGTGGTAGGGAACTACAAATAGGCGTGAACAGCCATATGTACAAAATGACAAACCCATGTAACACCACACACTCCTAGACCCGTCGGTGGTCCTTAGTATTTCTTTGTACAATGGAAGATCTTGTTGAAATATTGGATTTCTGCAAAAATGATCCTGGGCCTTTTGTTGAATTCAAAGTGTCAGTTGAATGTCAATTCGTTCACTTAGGATTCCAAAAATAATACTGAGCCCAATTTTGCAATCTAATTCATAGATTTCATAATCAGGCAAACCTCTATCGTTGAATTCCTTGAGCAGTAGGTAGAATACTGGTGGTTCGGTGTGGCTATTGTGCGCAATGCCTTGACAAAGTTGGCATGTGCCACTGACCATGACCACAAAGTTTACCAAGCGACTTTAACTTGTACGTATCGTAACACGAGTCAGCCACGGTCAGAGTGCCCAATTTGAGTGCACATCTAACATGCATGACCTTGCAGGTATAAACAAGGTAAAAATCTGCTGGCTTGGCACGGCTATTGTGTGCAATGCCTTGACAGAGTTCGCATGTGCCACTGACCATGACCACAAAGTTTACCAAGTACATGAAACGGCTATGAATCATAACACGAGTCAGCCACAGGCAGAGTGTCCGATCACAGTGCACATGAACTAGGCATGATCGTGCAGGTACAAGCAAGGTAGAATACTGGTTGCTCGGTGTGGCTATGGTGCGCAATGCCTTGACAAAGTTGGCATGTGCCACTGACCATGACCACAAAGTTTACCAAGTACATTAAACGGCTATGAATCATAACACGAGTCAGCCACGGTCAGAGTGCCCAATCACAGTGCACGTGTAATATGCATGACCTTGCAGGTATAAACAAGTCAAAACACTGGTGGCTTGGCACGGCGATTTTGCGCAATGCCTTGACAAAGTTGGCATGTGCCACTGACAATGACCACAAAGTTAACCAAGTACCTTAAACGGCTATGAATCATAACACGAGTCAGCCACGGTCAGAGTGCCCAATCACAGTGCACGTGTAATATGCATGACCTTGCAGGTATAAACAAGTCAAAACACTGGTGGCTTGGCACGGCGATTTTGCGCAATGCCTTGACAAAGTTGGCATGTGCCACTGACAATGACCACAAAGTTAACCAAGTACCTTAAACGGCTATGAATCATAACACGAGTCAGCCACGGTCAGAGTGCCCAATCACAGTGCACGTGTAATATGCATGACCTTGCAGGTATAAACAAGTCAAAACACTGGTGGCTTGGCACGGCGATTTTGCGCAATGCCTTGACAAAGTTGGCATGTGCCACTGACAATGACCACAAAGTTAACCAAGTACCTTAAACGGCTATGAATCATAACACGAGTCAGCCACGGTCAGAGTGCCCAATCACAGTGCACGTGTAATATGCATGACCTTGCAGGTATAAACAAGTCAAAACACTGGTGGCTTGGCACGGCGATTTTGCGCAATGCCTTGACAAAGTTGGCATGTGCCACTGACAATGACCACAAAGTTAACCAAGTACCTTAAACGGCTATGAATCATAACACGAGTCAGCCACGGTCAGAGTGCCCAATCACAGTGCACGTGTAATATGCATGACCTTGCAGGTATAAACAAGTCAAAACACTGGTGGCTTGGCACGGCGATTTTGCGCAATGCCTTGACAAAGTTGGCATGTGCCACTGACAATGACCACAAAGTTAACCAAGTACCTTAAACGGCTATGAATCATAACACGAGTCAGCCACGGTCAGAGTGCCCAATCACAGTGCACGTGTAATATGCATGACCTTGCAGGTATAAACAAGTCAAAACACTGGTGGCTTGGCACGGCGATTTTGCGCAATGCCTTGACAAAGTTGGCATGTGCCACTGACAATGACCACAAAGTTAACCAAGTACCTTAAACGGCTATGAATCATAACACGAGTCAGCCACGGTCAGAGTGCCCAATCACAGTGCACGTGTAATATGCATGACCTTGCAGGTATAAACAAGTCAAAACACTGGTGGCTTGGCACGGCGATTTTGCGCAATGCCTTGACAAAGTTGGCATGTGCCACTGACAATGACCACAAAGTTAACCAAGTACCTTAAACGGCTATGAATCATAACACGAGTCAGCCACGGTCAGAGTGTCCAATCAGAATGCAAATATTCTGGGCATGACCTTACAGGTATAAACTAGGCAAAATACTGGTGGCTCAGTGTGGCTATTGTGCGCAATGCCTTGACAAAGATGGCATGTGCCTCTGACCATGACCACAAATGTATCGAAGTGACTTTTACTTCTATTGATCATAACACAAGTCAGCCACGGTCAGAGTGTCCAATGACAGTGAGGATGTACTAGGCATGATCTTGCAGGTGCAAACAAGGTACCCTACTGCTCGATTTATTTCATTTTAAATGTTTTCCTGGTCATTGGAATTGTGTCAACTTTTTGTTCGATGAAATCAAAATGTCACACAAATAATTTGTATATGTTTTCCGGTGAAATCACGGTTGAGGAAATGTTCACTCATATTTCACATCACATGTTTGTTCACATTCTCCGTAGAGTCATTCGTGGTAGGGAACTACAAATAGGCGTGAACAGCCATATGTACAAAATGACAAACCCATGTAACACCACACACTCCTAGACCCGTCGGTGGTCCTTAGTATTTCTTTGTACAATGGAATATCTTGTTGAAATATTGGATTTCTGCAAAAATGATCCTGGGCCTTTTGTTGAATTCAAAGTGTCAGTTGAATGTGAATTCATTCACTTAGGATTCCAAAAATAATACTGAGCCCAATTTTGCAATCTAATTAATAGATTTCATAATCAGGCAAACCTCTATCGTTGAATTCCTTGAGCAGTAGGTAGAATACTGGTGGTTCGGTGTGGCTATTGTGCGCAATGCCTTGACAAAGTTGCCATGTGCCACTGACCATGACCACAAAGTTTACCAAGCGACTTTAACTTGTACGTATCGTAACACGAGTCAGCCACGGTCAGAGTGCCCAATTTGAGTGCACATCTAGCATGCATGACCTTGCAGGTATAAACAAGGTAAAAATCTGCTGGCTTGGCACGGCTATTGTGTGCAATGCCTTGACAGAGTTGGCATGTGCCACTGACCGTGACCACAAACGTATCCAAGTGTCTTTAATTTATATGATTTGTAACACGAGTCAGCCACAGTAAGAGTGGCCAAGTAGAATGCACATGTACTACGCATGACCTTGCAGGTATAAACAAGGTAAAAAAACTGGTGGCTTGGTGTGGCTATTGTGTGCAATGCCTTGACAAAGTTGGCATGTGCCACTGACCATGACCACAAATGTATCCAAGTGACTTTAACTTCTTTGAATTGTAACACGAGTCAGTCACGGTCAGAGTGTCCGATCACAGTGCACATGTACTATGCACGATATTGCAGGTACAAGCAAGGTAGAATAGTGGTGGCTCGGTGTGGCTATGGTGCGCAATGCCTTGACAAAGTTGGCATGTGCCACTGACCATGACCACAAAGTTTACCAAGTACATTAAACGGCTATGAATCATAACACGAGACAGCCACTGTCAGAGTATCCAATCACTGTACAGATATACTGGGCATGACCTTGCACGTATGAACAAGGTAAAATACTGGTGGCTCGGTGCAGCTATTGTGCGCAATGCCTTGAAAAAGTTGAGATGTGCCACTGACCATGACCACAAAGTTTACCAAGTGACTTTAACTTCTACAAATCGTAACACGGGTCAGCCACGGTCAGAGTGTCCAATCACAGTGCAGATATAATGGGCATGACCTTGCATGTATAAACAAAATAGAATACAGGTGGATCGGTGTGGCTATGTTGTGCACTGCCTTGACAAAGTTGGTATGTGCCACTGACCATGACCAAAAATGTATCCAAGTGACTTTACTTCTATCGATCATAACACGAGTCAGCCACGGTCAGAGTGTCCAATCACAGTGCATATGTACTAGGCATGATCTTGCAGGTACAAACACGGTAAAACACCGGTGGCTTGGCATGGCTATTGTGCGCAATGCCTTGAGAAAGTTTGCATGTGCCACTGACCATGACCACAAAGTTTACCAAGTGACTTTAACTTCTACGAATCGTAACACGATTCAGCCACGGTCAGAGTGTCCAATCACGGTGCACATCTAACATGCATGACCTTGCAGGTATAAACAAGGTACAAAACCGGTGGCTTGGCACAGCTATTGTGCGCAATGCCTTGACAAAATTGGCATGTGCCACTGACCATGACCACAAAGTTTACCAAGTGACTTTAACTTCTACAAATCGTAACACGGGTCAGCCACACTCAGAGTGCCCAATCACGGTGCACATGTAATATGCATGACCTTGCAGGTATAAAAAGGGTAAAAAACCGGTGGCTTGGCACGGCTATTGTGCGCAATGCCTTGACAAAGTTGGCATGTACCACTGACCATGACCACAAAGTTTACCAAGTGACTTAAACTTCTACGAATCGTAACACGAGGCAGCCACGGTCAGAGTGTCCAATCATGGTGCACATCTAACATGCATAACCTTGCATGTATAAACAAGGTAAAAAACCGGTGGCTTGGCACAGATATTGTGCGCAATGCCTTGAAAAAATTGGCAGGTGCCACTGACCATGACCACAAAGTTTACCAAGTGACTTTAACTTCTACAAATCGTAACACGGGTCAGCCACACTCAGAGTGCCCAATCACGGTGCACATCTAATATGCATGAACTTGCAGGTATCAACAAGTTAAAAAACCGGTGGCTTGGCACGGATATTATGCGCAATGCCTTGACAAAGTTGGCATGTGCCACTGACCATGACCACAAAGTTTACCAAGTACCTTAAAGGGCTATGAATCATAACACGTTTCAGCCACGGTCAGAGTTTCCAATCACAGTGCAGATATAATGGGCATGACCTTTCAGTTGTAAACAAGGTATATTACTCGTGGCTCGGTGTGGCTATTATGCACAATGCCTTGACAAAGTTGGCATGTGCCACTGACCATGACCACAAATGTATCCAAGTGACTTTTACTTCTATTGATCATAACACGAGTCAGCCATGGTCAGAGTGCCCAATCATAGTGCACATGTAATATGCATGATGTTGCAGGTATAAACAAGGTAAAATACTGGTGGCTTGGCACGGCGATTTTGCGCAATGTCTTGACAAAGTTGGCATGTGCCACTGACAATGACCACAACATTAACCAAGAACCTTAAACGGCTATGAATCATAACACGAGTCAGCCACGGTCAGAGTGTCCAATCAGAATTCAAATATTCTGGGCATGTCCTTACAGGTATAAACAAGGTAAAATACTGGTGGCTCAGTGTGGCTATCGTGCGCAATGCCTTGACAAAGATGGCATGTGCCTCTGACCATGACCACAAATGTATCCAAGTGACTTTTACTTTTATTGATCATAACACAAGTCAGCCACGGTCAGAGTGTCCAATCAGAGTGCAGATGTACTAGGCATGATCTTACAGGTGCAAACAAGGTAGAATACTGGTGGCTCAGTGTGGCTATTGTGCGCAGTGCCTTGACAGAGTTGGCATGCGCCACTGACCATGACAACAAAGTTTACCAATTGACTTTGACTTCTACGAATCATAACACGAGTCAGCTGCGGTCAGAGTACCCAATCAAAGCGCACATCTAATATACATGACCTTGCAGGTATATACAAGGTAAAAAACCGGTGGCTTGGCACGGCTATTGTGCGCAATGCCTTGACAAAGTTGGCATATGCCACTGAACATGACCACATAGTTTACCAAGTATATTAAACGGCTATGAATCATAACACGAGTCAGCCACGGTCAGAGTGTCCAATCACAGTGCAGATATACTGGGCATGACCTTGCAGGTATAAACAATGTAGAATACAGATGGCTCGGTGTGGCTATTGTGCGCAATTCCTTGACAAAGTTGGCATGTGCCACTGACCATGACCACAAATGTATGCAAGTGACTTTTACTTCTATTGATCATAACACGAGTCAGCCACGGTCAGAGTGTCCAATCACAGTGCAGATAAACTAGGCATGCTCTTGAAGGTGCTAACAGGATAGAGAACTGGTGGCTCGGTTTTGCTATTGTGCGCAAAGCCTTGACAAAGTTGGCATGTGCCACTGACCATGAACACAAAGTTTACCAAGTGACTTTAACTTCTACGAATCGTATAACGAGTCAGCCACGGTCAGAGTTCCCAATCACAGTGCACATCTAGTATGCATGACCTTGCAGGTCTAAACAAGTAAAAAAAACCTGTGGCTTGGCATGGCTATTGTGCGCAATGCCTTGACAAAGTTGGCATGTGCCACTGACCATGACCACAAAGTTTACCAAGCACCTTAAACATCTATAAATCACAACACGAGTCAGCCACGGTCAGAGTGTCCAATCAGAATGCAGATATAGTAGGCATGATCTTGCACGTGCAAATAAGATAGAATATGGGTGGCTTGGTGTGGCTATTGTGCGCAATGCTTTGACAAAGATGGCATCTGCGACTGACCATGGCCACAAAGTTTACCAAGTGACTTTAACTTCTATTAATTGTAGTACAAGTCAGCCACAATCAGAGTGCGCAATCAAAGTTCAGATGTACTAGGCATGACCTTGCAGGTATAAACAAGGTAAATAAACCGGTGGCTTGGCACGGCTATTGTGCGCAATGCCTTGACAAAGTTGGCATGTGCCACTGACCATGACCACAAAGTTTACCAAGTACCTTTAATGGGTATGAATCATAACACGAGTCAGCCACGGGCACAGTGTCCACTCACAGTGCAGATAAACTGGGCATGACCTTACAGGTATAAACAAGGTAGAATACTGGTGGTTCGGTGTGGCTATTGTGTGCAATGCCTTGACAAAGATGGCATATGCCACTGACCATGACCACAATTGTATCCAAGTGACTTTTACATCTATTGATCATAACATGAGTCAGCCACGGTCAGAGTGTCCAATCATAGTGCAGATGTACTACGCATGTTCTTGAAGGTTCAAACAAGGTAAAATACTGGTGGCTCGCAAGGGCTATTGTGCGCAATGCCTTGACAATGTTGGCATGTGCCACTGACCATAACCACGAAGTTTACCAAGTGATTTGAACTTCTACGAATCGTAACACAATTCAACCACAGTCAGAATGCCCAATCACAGTGCACATCAAATATGCATGACCTTGCAGGTATAAAAAAGGAAAAAAACCGGTGGCTTGGCACGGCTTTTGTGCGCAATTCCTTGACAAAGTTGGCATGTGCCACTGACCATGACCACAAAGTTTACCAAGTGACTTTAACTTCTACAAATCGTAACACGAGTCAGCCACAGTCAAAGTGCCCAATCACAGTTCAGATGTACTAGGCATGACCTTGCATGTATAAACAGGGTAAAAAACCGGTGGCTTGGCACAGATATTGTGCGCAATGCCTTGACAAAGTTGGCATGTGCCACTGACCATGACCACAAAGTTTACCAAGTACCTTAAACGGCTATGACTCATAACATGAGTCAGCCACGGTCAGAGTGTCCAATCACAGTGCAGATANACTGGGTATGACCTTGCACATATAAGCTAGAATACTGTTGGCTCGGTGTGGCTATTGTGCGCAATGCGTTGACAAAGTTGGCATGCGCCACTGACCATGACCACAAATGTATCCGAGTGAGTTTTACTTATATTGATCATAACACAAGTCAGCCACGGTCGGAGTGTCCAATCACAGTGAAGATGTACTAGGCATGATCTTGCAGGTACAAACAAGGTAGAATACTGGTGGCTCGGTATAGCTATTGTACGCAATGCCTTGACAAAGTTGGCATGTGCCACTGACCATGACCACAAAGTTTACCAAGTGACTTTAACTTCTAC
>SZWC01014070.1:5656-33540 GCA_023375785.1 Penium margaritaceum | reverse complement strand
AACGTTTACCAAGAACATTAAACGGCTATGTATCATAACACGATTTAGCCACAGTTAGAGTGTCAAATCACAGTGCAGATATACTGGGCATGACCTTGCATGCATAAACAAGGTAGACTACTGTTGGCTCGATGTGGCTATTGTGCGCAATTCCTTGACAAAGTTGGCATGTGCCACTGACCATGACCACGAATGTATCCAAGTGAATTTTACTTCTATTGATCATAACACGAGTCAGCCACGGTCAGAGTGTCCAATCACAGTGCAGATGTACTATGCATGATCTTGCAAGTTCAAACAAGGTAGAATACTGGTGGCTCGGTGTGGCTATTTTGCGCTTTGCCTTGACAATTTTGGCATGTGCCACTGACCATGACCACAAAGTTTACCAAGAACCTTAAACAGCTATGAATCATGACACGAGTCAGCCACGGTCAGAGTGTCCAATCAGAGTGCATATATGCTGGGCATGACCTTACAGAAATAAAAAAAGGTAGAAAACTGGTGGCTCGGTGTGGCTATAGTGTTTAATGCCCTGACAAAGTTGGCATGTGCCACTGACCATGACCAAAAATGTATCCAAGTGACTTTTACTTCTATTGATCATAACACGAGTCAACCATGGTCAGAGTGTCCAATCACATTACAGATGTACTAGGCATGACCTTGCAGGTATAGACAATGTAAACACCGGTGGCTTGGCACGGCTACTGTGCGCATTACCTTGACAAAGTTGGCATGTGCCACTGACCATGACCACAAAGTTTACCACGTACCTTAAACGGCTATGAATCATAACACGCGTCACCTACGGGCAGAGTGTCCAATCACAGTGCAGATATAATGGGCATGATCTCGCAGGTATAAACAAGTTAAAAAGCCGGTGGCTTGGCACGGCTACTGTGCGCATTACCTTGACAAAGTTGGCATGTGTCACTGACCATGACCACACTATTTACCACGTACCAGAAACGGCTATGAATCATAACACGCGTCACCTACGGGCAGAGTGTCCAATCACAGTGCAGATATAATGGGCATGATCTCGCAGGTATAAACAAGTTAAAAAGCCGGTGGCTTGGCACGGCTACTGTGCGCATTACCTTGACAAAGTTGGCATGTGTCACTGACCATGACCACACTATTTACCACGTACCAGAAACGGCTATGAATCATAACACGCGTCACCTACGGGCAGAGTGTCCAATCACAGTGCAGATATAATGGGCATGATCTCGCAGGTATAAACAAGTTAAAAAGCCGGTGGCTTGGCACGGCTACTGTGCGCATTACCTTGACAAAGTTGGCATGTGTCACTGACCATGACCACACTATTTACCACGTACCAGAAACGGCTATGAATCATAACACGCGTCACCTACGGGCAGAGTGTCCAATCACAGTGCAGATATAATGGGCATGATCTCGCAGGTATAAACAAGTTAAAAAGCCGGTGGCTTGGCACGGCTACTGTGCGCATTACCTTGACAAAGTTGGCATGTGTCACTGACCATGACCACACTATTTACCACGTACCAGAAACGGCTATGAATCATAACACGCGTCACCTACGGGCAGAGTGTCCAATCACAGTGCAGATATAATGGGCATGATCTCGCAGGTATAAACAAGTTAAAAAGCCGGTGGCTTGGCACGGCTACTGTGCGCATTACCTTGACAAAGTTGGCATGTGTCACTGACCATGACCACACTATTTACCACGTACCAGAAACGGCTATGAATCATAACACGCGTCACCTACGGGCAGAGTGTCCAATCACAGTGCAGATATAATGGGCATGATCTCGCAGGTATAAACAAGTTAAAAAGCCGGTGGCTTGGCACGGCTACTGTGCGCATTACCTTGACAAAGTTGGCATGTGTCACTGACCATGACCACACTATTTACCACGTACCAGAAACGGCTATGAATCATAACACGCGTCACCTACGGGCAGAGTGTCCAATCACAGTGCAGATATAATGGGCATGATCTCGCAGGTATAAACAAGTTAAAAAGCCGGTGGCTTGGCACGGCTACTGTGCGCATTACCTTGACAAAGTTGGCATGTGTCACTGACCATGACCACACTATTTACCACGTACCAGAAACGGCTATGAATCATAACACGCGTCACCTACGGGCAGAGTGTCCAATCACAGTGCAGATATAATGGGCATGATCTCGCAGGTATAAACAAGTTAAAAAGCCGGTGGCTTGGCACGGCTACTGTGCGCATTACCTTGACAAAGTTGGCATGTGTCACTGACCATGACCACACTATTTACCACGTACCAGAAACGGCTATGAATCATAACACGCGTCACCTACGGGCAGAGTGTCCAATCACAGTGCAGATATAATGGGCATGATCTCGCAGGTATAAACAAGTTAAAAAGCCGGTGGCTTGGCACGGCTACTGTGCGCATTACCTTGACAAAGTTGGCATGTGTCACTGACCATGACCACACTATTTACCACGTACCAGAAACGGCTATGAATCATAACACGCGTCACCTACGGGCAGAGTGTCCAATCACAGTGCAGATATAATGGGCATGATCTCGCAGGTATAAACAAGTTAAAAAGCCGGTGGCTTGGCACGGCTACTGTGCGCATTACCTTGACAAAGTTGGCATGTGTCACTGACCATGACCACACTATTTACCACGTACCAGAAACGGCTATGAATCATAACACGCGTCACCTACGGGCAGAGTGTCCAATCACAGTGCAGATATAATGGGCATGATCTCGCAGGTATAAACAAGTTAAAAAGCCGGTGGCTTGGCACGGCTACTGTGCGCATTACCTTGACAAAGTTGGCATGTGTCACTGACCATGACCACACTATTTACCACGTACCAGAAACGGCTATGAATCATAACACGCGTCACCTACGGGCAGAGTGTCCAATCACAGTGCAGATATAATGGGCATGATCTCGCAGGTATAAACAAGTTAAAAAGCCGGTGGCTTGGCACGGCTACTGTGCGCATTACCTTGACAAAGTTGGCATGTGTCACTGACCATGACCACACTATTTACCACGTACCAGAAACGGCTATGAATCATAACACGCGTCACCTACGGGCAGAGTGTCCAATCACAGTGCAGATATAATGGGCATGATCTCGCAGGTATAAACAAGTTAAAAAGCCGGTGGCTTGGCACGGCTACTGTGCGCATTACCTTGACAAAGTTGGCATGTGTCACTGACCATGACCACACTATTTACCACGTACCAGAAACGGCTATGAATCATAACACGCGTCACCTACGGGCAGAGTGTCCAATCACAGTGCAGATATAATGGGCATGATCTCGCAGGTATAAACAAGTTAAAAAGCCGGTGGCTTGGCACGGCTACTGTGCGCATTACCTTGACAAAGTTGGCATGTGTCACTGACCATGACCACACTATTTACCACGTACCAGAAACGGCTATGAATCATAACACGCGTCACCTACGGGCAGAGTGTCCAATCACAGTGCAGATATAATGGGCATGATCTCGCAGGTATAAACAAGTTAAAAAGCCGGTGGCTTGGCACGGCTACTGTGCGCATTACCTTGACAAAGTTGGCATGTGTCACTGACCATGACCACACTATTTACCACGTACCAGAAACGGCTATGAATCATAACACGCGTCACCTACGGGCAGAGTGTCCAATCACAGTGCAGATATAATGGGCATGATCTCGCAGGTATAAACAAGTTAAAAAGCCGGTGGCTTGGCACGGCTACTGTGCGCATTACCTTGACAAAGTTGGCATGTGTCACTGACCATGACCACACTATTTACCACGTACCAGAAACGGCTATGAATCATAACACGCGTCACCTACGGGCAGAGTGTCCAATCACAGTGCAGATATAATGGGCATGATCTCGCAGGTATAAACAAGTTAAAAAGCCGGTGGCTTGGCACGGCTACTGTGCGCATTACCTTGACAAAGTTGGCATGTGTCACTGACCATGACCACACTATTTACCACGTACCAGAAACGGCTATGAATCATAACACGCGTCACCTACGGGCAGAGTGTCCAATCACAGTGCAGATATAATGGGCATGATCTCGCAGGTATAAACAAGTTAAAAAGCCGGTGGCTTGGCACGGCTACTGTGCGCATTACCTTGACAAAGTTGGCATGTGTCACTGACCATGACCACACTATTTACCACGTACCAGAAACGGCTATGAATCATAACACGCGTCACCTACGGGCAGAGTGTCCAATCACAGTGCAGATATAATGGGCATGATCTCGCAGGTATAAACAAGTTAAAAAGCCGGTGGCTTGGCACGGCTACTGTGCGCATTACCTTGACAAAGTTGGCATGTGTCACTGACCATGACCACACTATTTACCACGTACCAGAAACGGCTATGAATCATGACACGAGTCAGCCACAGTCAGAGTGTCCAATAACAATGCAGATGTACTAGGCATGATCTTGCAGGTGCAGACAAGGTAGAATACTGGTGGCTCAGTGTGCGCAACACCTTGATAAAGTTGGCATGTGCCACTCGCCATGGCTACAAAGTTTACCAAGTGACTTCAACTTCTACGAATCATAACACGAGTCAGCCTTGGTCAGAGTGTCCAATCACAGCGTACATCTAATATGCATGACATTGCAGGTAAAAAACCGGTGGCTTGGCACGGCTATTGTGTGCAATGCCTTGAAAAAGTTGGCATGTGCCACTGACCATGACAGTATTGATCATAACACGAGTCAGCCACGGTCATATGTCCGATCACAGTACAAATGTACTAGGCATGATCTTGCAGGTACAAACAAGGTAGAATACTGGTGGCTCGGTGTGGCTATTGTGCGCAATGCCTTGACAAAGTTGGCATGTACCACTGACCATGACCACAAAGCTTACCAAGTGACTTTAACTTATACGAATCGTAACACGAGTCAGCCACAGTCAGAATGACCAATCATTGTGTACAACTAACATGAATGACATTGCAAGTATAAACAAGTTTAAACACCAGTGGCTTGGCACGGCTATTGTGCGCAATGCCTTGACAAAGTTGGCATGTGCCACTGACCATGACCACAAAGTTTACCAAGTACCTTAAACGGCTATGAATCATGACACGAGTCAGCCACCGTCAGAGTGTTCAATCACAGTACAGATACTGTGCATGACCTTGCAGGTATGAACAAGTTAGAATAATGGTGGCTCGGCGTGGCTATTTTGCGCAATGCATTGACAAAGTTGGCATGTGCCACTGACCATGACCACAAATGTATCCTAGTGACTTTTACTTCTATTGATCATAACACGAGTCAGCCACGGTCAGAGTGTCCAATCACAGTGCAGATGTACTAGGCATGAAATTACAGTTGCAAAAAAGGTAGAATACTGGTGGCTCGGTGTGGCTACTGTGCGCAATGCCTTGACAAAGTTGGCATGTGCCACTGACCATGACCACAAAGTTTACCAAGTGACTTTAACCTCTAGGAATCATAACACGAGTCAGCCACGGTCAGAGTACCCAATCACAGTACACATCTAATATGCATGACCTTGCAGGTAGAAACAGGGTAAAAAGCCGGTGTCTTGGCACGGCTATTGTGCGCAATGCCTTCACAAGATTGGCATGTGCCATTGACCATGACGACAAAGTTTACCAAGTGACTCTAACTTCTACGAATCGTAACAGGAGTCTGTCTGACAAAATCTCCAAGGACCTCAAGATGCTCTTCCGGCACCAAGAACAGGCATACATTACATCATATCCCTCCCAGCTAAATCTATCAATGACATACCCAGCTGGGGCGGATGGGAAAACTCGCACCGGGGATATTGGAAAGTCCCAGACTGGTTCACCTCCAGCAGCAACCAGGCGAAATGGACCACAACTGGTGAACGGCTCCTCCCGCGTAGACAACGGCCGACTACGTCCCGCCAAACTCTACCGGCTAGTCCTACCCGTGACAACCGCCGTCCACCTATCGGCGGGAACCTACCATTGGCGGTGCGGTACTCGCTACATTCCAACGGTACCTGCGCCCTCACACCACACTCTTGGACCGCTCACCAGAGAAAGCAGCGGCGAAGTCCGCCCAAGGCACTACGGGCCGTTAGGGCACAAGCACGCCTCAGGCGTCGCCTCACGTATCGCCCACCGTAGCCGGTGAGGCACCTAGGCTAGCTTAGTTCTAGTACTTAACTCTAGTTTCACTCTTGTATGCTTTACCCTTTGTGGTCATTTATCAATCAGCCATGCCTTTCTTCTCGGCCCGGGCTCTCGCCCTGCCCCCACTCAGGCTCGGCCTTCTGGCCCGCCTCCACCCTTTGCCGCTGTTCATCCTGCTTATCATCTCAGTCATCGTAGCCCGCTCGGATGTATCAAGGCATGTCAACTTGGTTGTTCCACCAGCCCGCGTACATGCGCTGCGGCAAGCTGGACCAACTGACTTTCGTGCTGGCAACCTGACGCTGTGGCACTTCCATCATGATTCCGCTCTTGGCCCATGTAACTACACTGCGGCCCTTGTTCATCAACGTTACTCTTCTCGTCGGCCCGCGCTTCGTCGCTGCGGCCCTTGGATTTTACTGACCCGTGCCTCGGCGCTGCGGCCTCGCGGCCCGCGCCTCGGCACTGCCACCATCAGCTTATGCTATCATCATGCTTCTCTGATGCTCATCACATTTCCCAGTAGTCATGTATCCATACCTCACTCAGTTGTGTTGGCCTCACCATCGTTCCCGCAGCGCTCGTCACTCGGACCGCGCCCAACCTGTTCAGATCTCATTCATGTGTGCATCAACTCCCCAAATGTGTCTGTGGCCATCTACAATTTACTGACAGAGTCATCCAAAATCAGAGTGCCCAATCACAGTTCAGATGTACTAGGCATGACCTTGCAGGTATAAACAAGGTAGAAAACCCGTGGCTTGGCACGACTATTGTGCGCAATGGCTTAACAAAGTTGGCATGTGCCACTGACCATGACCACAAAGTTTACCAAGTACCTTAAACGGCTATGAATGATAACACAAGTCAGCCACGGTCAGAGTGTCCAATCACAGTGCAGATATATTGGGCATGACCTTACAGGTATGGACAAGGTAGAATTCTGGTGGCTCGGTGTGGCAATTGTGCGCAATGCCTTGACAAATTTGGCAGGTGCCACTGACCATGACCACAAATGAATCCAAGTGACTTTAACTTCTATTGATCATAACACGAGTCAGCCACGGTTAGAGTGTCCACTCATAGTGCAGATGAACTAGGCATGACCTTGCAGGTGCAAACAGCGTAGAATACTGGTGGCTCCGTGTGGCTATTGTGCGCAATGCCTTGACGAAGTTGGCATGTGCCACTGATCATGACCACAAAGTTTACCAAGTGACTTTAACTTATACGAATCGTAATACGAGTCAGCCACGGTCAGAGTGCCCAATCACAGTGCGCATCTAACATGCATGACCTTGCAGGTATAAACAAGGTAGAATACTGGTGGCTCGGTGTGCCTATTTGCGCAATGCCTCGACAATGTTGGAATGTGCCACTGACCATGACCACAAATGTATCCAAGTGACTTTTACTTTTATTGATCATAACACGAGTCAGCCACGGTGAGAGAGTCCAATAAAAGTGCAGAAGTTCTAGGCACAATCTTGCAGGTGCAAACAAGGTACAATACTGGTGGCTCGGTGTGGCTCTTGTGCACAATGCCTTGACAAAGTTGGCATGTGCCACTGACCATGACCACAAAGGTTACCAAGTGACTTTAACCTCTACGAATCATAACACGAGTCAGCCACGGTCAGAGTACCCAATCACAGTGCACATCTAATATGCATGACCTTGCAGGTATAAACAGGGTAAAAACACAGCCTCTTGGCACTGCTATTGTGCGTAATGCCTTGACAAAGTTGGCATGTGCCACTGACCATGACCGCAAAGTTTACCAAGTGACTTTAACTTCTACGAATCGTAACACGAGTCAACCACAGTCATGGTGCCCAATCACAGTCCAGATGTACTAGGCATGACCTTGCAAGTATAAACAAGGTAAAAAACCCGTGGCTTGGCATGGCTATTGTGCGCAGTGCCTTGACAAAGTTGGCATGTGCCACTTATCATGGCCACAAAGTTTACAAAGTACCTTAAACGGCTATGAATCATAACACGAGTCAGCCACGGTCAGAGTGTCCAATAATAGTGCAGATATACTAGGCATTACCTTACACGTATAAACAAGGTACAATACTGATGGCTCGGTGTGGCTATTGTGTGCAATGCCTTGAAAAAGTTGGTATGTGCCACTGACCATCACCACAAAAGTATCCAAGTGACTTGTACTTCTATTGATCATAACACAAGTCTGCCACGGTCAGAGTGTCCAATAACAATGCAGATGTACTAGGCATGATCTTTTACGAATCGTAATACGAGTCAGCCACGGTCAGAGTATCCAATCAAAGTGCACATGTACTAGGCATGATCGTGCAGGTGCAAACAAGGTAGAATACTAGTGGCTCGGTTTGGCTATTATGCGCAATGCCTTGACAAAGTTGGCATGTGCCACGGACCTTGACCACAAATGTATCCAAGTAACTTTTACTTCTATTGATCATAACACGAGTCAGTCGCGATCAAAGTGTCCAATCACAGTGCAGATGTACTAGGCATGATATTGCAGGTTCAAAAAAGGTCGAATACGGGTGGCTTGGTGTGGCTATTTTGCGCAATGCCTTGACAAAGTTGGCATGTGCCACTGACCATGACCACAAAGTTTACCATGTGACTTTAGCTTCTACGAATCGTAACACGAGTCAGCCACGGTCAGAGTGCCCAATCACAGCGTACATCTAATATGCACGACCTTGCAGGTGTAAACAATGTAAAAACCGGTGGCTTCGCACGGCTATTGTGCGCAATGCCTTGACAAAGTTGGCATGTGCCACTGCCATGACCACAAAGTTTACCATGTAACTTTAACAGCTATGAATCATAACACGAGTCAGCCACGCTCAGAGTGTCCAATCACAGTGCATATACACTGGACAGGACCGTACAGGTATGAACAAGGTAAAATACTGGTGGCTCCGTGTGGCTATTGTGCGTAGTGCCTTGGCAAAGCTGGCATGTGCCACTGACCATGACCACAAGTATATCCAATTGACTTTTACTTCTATTGATCATAACACGAGTCAGCCACGGTCAGAGTGTCCAATCACAGTGCAGATGTACTAGGCATGATCTTGCAGGTGCAAACAAGGTAGAATACTGGCGGCTCCATTTGGCTATTGTGCACAATGCCTTGACAAAGTTGGCATGTGCCACTGACCATGACCACAAAGTTTACCAAGTGACTTTAACGTCTGCGAATCATAACACGAGTCAGCCACGGTCAGAGTGCCCAACGAACGCACACATCTAATATGCACGACCTTGCAGGTACAAATAAATTAAAAAACCGGTGGCTTGGCACAGCTATTGTGCGCAATGCCTTGGCAAAATTGGCATGTGCCACTGACCATGACCACAAAGTTTACCAAGTACCTTTAACGATATGACTCATAACACGAGTCAGCCACAGTCAGAGTGTCCAACCACAGTGCAGACATACTGGGCATGAACTTACAGGTAGAAACAAAGTAAAATACTGGTGGCTCGGTGTGGCTATTGTGTGCAATGCCTTAAGAAAATTGGCATGTGCCACTGACCATGACCACAAATGTATCCAAGTGACGTTTACTTATATTCATCATAACACGAGTCAGCCAGGGTCAGAGTGTCCAATCATAGTGAAGATGTACTAGGCATGATCTTGCAGGTGAAAACGAGATAGAATACTGGTGGCTCCATGTGGCTATTGTGCGCAATGCCTTGACAAAGTTGGCGTGTACCACTGATCAGGAACACATAGTATACCATGTAACTTTAACTTCTACGAATCATAACAAGAATCAGCCATGGTAAGAGTGCCCAATGAAAGCGTACTTCTAATATGCATGGCCTTGCAGGTATGAACAAGGGAAAAAACCGGTGGCTTGGCATGGCTATTGTGCGCAATGCCTTGACAAAATTGGCATGAGCCACTGACCATGAAAACAAAGTTTACCAAGTACATTAAACCGCTATGAATCATAACACAAGTCAGCCACGGTTAGAGTGTCCAATCACAGTGCACATATACTGGGCATGACCTTGCACGGCTGTGGCCTTACTGTGTCATCTCTTCGTCCACCTTCACAGCTCATGCACTTGCATCCCTTGTTACCTTCATTCGCTTTCACCAGCTTTGCCCTTTGTCGCTCCTTTGCTTTACTCAATCTCACCCACATTGCCTCGTCAAGGCGCCTTTGTACTTCCGCGCCCGTACTGTCAGGATTTTGAGGTGGAGAGAATACGACACGGGAAGGCTCGTGGCGCTGCTTGGCACAAGTTATGAGTTGAGCAGGTTGGCAGTAACAAGTTCTGGAGATGAGCGATGCGAGACAGGCAGTTGACCGAGGATGGACACGATAATAGTTGCGAGAGTGATGGAAGGAAATGATTGATTGATGGAATAGTGGAAGCAAGAGTACATTGATCTAAGCTACTTAAAGTAGTGCTGCTTGGGCTTCGCTAGGACCTCTGCGACGTGGAAGCGCTAAATCGTGTGATTGGACACTCTGACCGTGGCTGACTCATGTTATGATTCGTATCCGTTTAAGGTACTTGGTAAAATTTGTGGTCATGGTCAGTGGCACATGCCACCTTTGTCAAGGCATTGCGCACAATAGCCACACCGAGCCACCAGTATTCTACCTTGTTTATACCTACAAGGTCATGCACATTAGAAGTGCGCTGTGATTGGGCACTCAGACCATGGCTGACTCGTGTTACGATTCATAGAAGTTAAAGTCACTTGGTAAACTTTGTGGTTATGGTCAGTGGCACATGCCAACTTTGTCAAGGCATTGCGCACAATAGCCACACCAAGCCACCAGTATTCTACATTATTTGAACCTGCAAGATCCTGCCCAGTATATCTGCATTGTGATTGGACACTCTGACCGTGGCTGACTCGTGTTATGGTCAATAGAAGCAAATGTGAATTGGATACATTTGTGGTCGTAGTCAGACGGACATGCCAACTTTGTCAAGGCATTGCGCACAATAGCCACACCAAGCCACCAGTATTCTACCTTGTTTATACATGCAAGGCCATGCCTAGTATACCTACACTGTGATTGGACACTCTGACCATGGCTGACTCGTGTTATGATTCATAGCAGTTTAAGCTACTTGGTAAGCTTTGTGGTCATGGTCAGTGACACATGCCAACTTTGTCAAGGCATTGCGCACACTAGCCAGACCGAACCACCAGTATCATACCTTGTTTGCACTTGCAAGATCATGCCTAGTACATCTGCACTGTGATTGGACACTCTGACCGTGGCTGACTTGAGTTATGATCAGTAGAAGTAAAAGTCACTTGGATACATTTATGGTCATGGTCAGTGGACATGCAAACTTTGTCAAGATATTGCGCAGAATAGTCACACCGAGCCTTCAGTATTCTACCTTGATTGTACCTCCAAGGTCATGCCCAATATATCTGCACTGTGTTTGGAGACTCTGACCGTGGCTGACTCGTGTTAAGATTCATAGCCATTTAAGGGAGTTGGTACTTTGTGGTCATGGTCAGGGGCACATGCCAACTTTGTCAAGGCATTGCGCACAATAGCCAAACCGAGCCACCAAAATCCCACCTTGTTTATACCTGCAAGGTCATGCCCAGTATATCTGCACTGTGATTGGACACTCTGCTTGTGGCTGACTCGTGTTATGACTCGTAGCCGTTTAAGGTACTTGGTAAACTTTGTTGTCATGCTCAGTGGCACATGCCAGCTTTGTCAAGGCATTGCGCACAATAGCCACACCGAGCCACCAGCATTCCACCTTGTTTATACCCGAAAGGTCATGCCCAGTATATCTGCACTGTGATTGGACACTCTGACCGTTGCTGACTCGTGTTATGATTCGTAGCCGTTTAAGGTACTTGGTAAACTTTGTGGTCATGGTCAGTGGCACATGCCACCTTTGTCAAGGCATTACGCACAATAGCCACACCGAGCCACCAGTATTCTACCTTGTTCAGACCTACAATGTCATACATACTAGAATTGCACTTTGATTGGGCACTCAGACCATGGCTGACTCGTCTTACAATTCATAGAAGTTTAAGTAACTTGGTGAACTTTGTGGTTATGGTAACTGGCACATGCCAGCTTTGTCAAGGCATTGCGCACAATAGCCACACCAAGCCACCAGTATTATACCTTATTCGAACCTTCAAGACCCTGCCCAGTACATCTGAATTGTGATTGGACACTCTGACCGTGACCGACTCGTGTTATGATCAATAGAAGTAAATGTCAATTGGATACATTTGTGGTCATGGTCAGTGGCACATGCCAACTTTGTCAAGGCATTGCGCACAATAGCCACCCCAAGCCAGCAGTATTCTACCTTGTTTATACCTGCAAGGTCATTCCTTGTATATCTGCAAAGTGATTGGACACTCTGACCGTGGCTGACTCGTGTTATGATTCATAGCCGTTTAAGGTACATGGTAAACTTTGTGGTCATGGTCAGTGGCACATGCCAACTTTGTCAAGGCATTGCATACAATAGCCGTGCCAAGCCACCAGTTCTTTACCTTGTTTATACCTGCAAGGTCATGCATATTAGATGTGCAATGTCATTGGGCACTCTGAACGTGGATGACTCGTGTTACAATTTGTAGAAGTTAAAGTCACATGTTAAACTCTGTGGTCATGGTCAGTGGCACATGCCAACTTTGTCAAGGCATTGCATACAATAGCCGTGCCAAGCCACCAGTTCTTTACCTTGTTTATACCTGCAAGGTCATGCATATTAGATGTGCAATGTCATTGGGCACTCTGAACGTGGATGACTCGTGTTACAATTTGTAGAAGTTAAAGTCACATGTTAAACTATGTGGTCATGGTCAGTGGCACATGCCAACTTTGTCAGGGCATTGCGCACAATAGCCACACCGAGCCACCAGTATTCTACCTTGTTTGCACCTGCAAGATCATGCCTAGTACATCTGTACTGTGATTTGACACTCTGACCGTGGCTGACTTGTGTTATGATCAGTAGAAGTAAAAGTCACTTGGATCTATTTGTGGTCGTGGTAAGTGGCACATGCCAACGTAGTCAAGGCATTGCGCACAATAGTAAAACTGAGCCACCTGTATTCTACCTTGTTTGTACCTGCAAGGTTATGACAAGTATATCTGCACTTTGATTGGACACTCTGGCCGTGGCTGACTCGTGTTAAGATTCATAGCCGTTTAAGGTACTTGGTAGAAGTTGTGGTAATGGTCAATGGCACAGGCCAATTTTGTCAAGGCATTGTGCACAGTTGCCGTGCAAAGCCACTGGTATTTGAACTTGTTTATACCTGCAAGGTCTTGCCTCGTAAATATGAACTTTGATTGGGTACTCTGACTATGGCTGACTCGTGTTACGATTCGTATATGTTAAAGCCACTTGGTAAACATTGTGGTCATGGTCAATGGCACATGCCAACTTTGTCAAGGCATTGCGCACAATAGCCACGCCGAGCCACAAGTACTCTACCTTGTTTGTATCTGCAAGATCATGCATAGTACATCTGCACTTTGATTGGACACTCTGACTGTGGCTGACTCGTGTTATGATTCATAGCCGTTTAAGGTACATGGTAAACTTTGTGGTCATGGTCAGTGGCACATGCCAACATTGTCAAGGCATTGGGTACAATAGCCGTACCAAGCCACCGTTTTTTAACCTTGTTTATACCTGTAAGGTCAGGCATATTATATGTGCACTGTGATGGGCACTCTGATCGTGGCTGACTCGTGTTATGATTCGTTGAAGTTAAAGTCACGTGATAAACGTTGTGGTCATGGTCAGTGGCACATGCCAACTTTGTCAAGGAATTACACACAATAGCCACACCGAGCCACCGGTATTCTACCTTGTTTATACCTGCAAGGTCATGCCCGGTATATCTGCACTGTGATTGGACACTCAGACCGTGGCTGACTCGTGTTATGATTTATAGCCGTTTAAGGTACTTGGTAAACTTTGTGGTCATGGTCAGTGGCACATGCCATTTTTGTCAAGGCATGGCATACAATAGCCGTGCCAAGCCACCGGTTTTTTACCTTGTTTATACGTGCAAGGTCATGCATATTAGGTGTGCAATGTCATTGGGCACTCTGACCGTGGTTGGCTCGTGTTACAATTCGTAGAAGTTAAAGTAACTTGGTAAACTATGTGGTCATGCTCAGTGGCAAATGCCAACTTTGTCAAGGCATTGCGCACAATGGCCACACCAAGCCACCAGTATTCTACCTTGTTTGCACCTGTAATATCATGCCTAATACATCTGCATTGTGATTGGACACTCTGACAGTGGCTGACTTGTGTTATGATCAGTAGATGTAAAAGTCACTTGGATACATTTGTGGTCATGGTCAGTGGCCCATGCCAACGTTGTCAAGGCATTGCGCACAATAGTCACACCGAGCCACCAGTATTCTACCTTGTTTGTATATGCAAGGTCATGCCCGGTATATGTGCACTGTGATTGGACATTCTGACCGTGGCGGACTCGTGTTAAGATTCATAGCCGGTTAATGTACTTGGTAAACTTTGTGGTCATGGTCAGTGGCACATGCCAACTTTGTCAAGGCATTGCGCACAGTAGCCGTGCCAAGCTACCAGTTTTTGACCTTGTTTATACCTGTAAGGATATGCCTAATACATCTGAACTGTGATTGGGCACTCTGACTGTGGCTGACTCGTGTTATGATTCATAGCCGTTTAAGGTACTTGGTAAACTTTGTGGTCATGGTCAGTGGCACATGCCAACTTTGTCAAGGCATTGCGCACAGTAGCCGTGCCAAGCTACCAGTTTTTGACCTTGTTTATACCTGTAAGGATATGCCTAATACATCTGAACTGTGATTGGGCACTCTGACTGTGGCTGACTCGTGTTATGATTCATAGCCGTTTAAGGTACTTGGTAAACTTTGTGGTCATGGTCAGTGGCACATGCCAACTTTGTCAAGGAATTACACACAATAGCCACACCGAGCCACCGGTATTCTACCTTGTTTATACCTGCAAGGTCATGCCCGGTATATCTGCACTGTGATTGGACACTCAGACCGTGGCTGACTCGTGTTATGATTCATAGCCATTTAAGGTACTTGGTAAACTTTGTGGTCATGGTCAGTGGCATATGCCAACATTGTCAAGGCATTGCGCACGGTAGCCGTGCCAAGCCACCGGTTATTCACCCTGTTTATACCTGTAAGGTCATGCATGTTAGATGTGCACTGTGATTGGGCACTCTGACCGTGGCTGACTCGTGTTACGATTCGTTAAAGTTAAAGGCACGTGGTAAACTTTGTTGTCACGGTCAGTGGCACATGCCAACTTTGTCAAGGCATTGCACACAATAGCCACATCGAGCCACCAGTATTCGACCTTGTTTGCACCTGCCAGATCATGCCTAGTACATCTGCACTGTGATTGGACACTCTGACCGTGGCTGACTTGTGTTATGATCAATAGAAGTAGAAATCACTTGGATACATTTGTGGTCATGGTCAGTGGCACATGCCAACTTTTTCAAGGCACTGCACACAGTAGCCACACTGAGCCACCAGTTTTCTACCTTGTTTGTACCTGCAAGGTCATGCCCATTACATCTGCACTGTGATTGGACACCTTGACCATGGCTGAATCGTGTTATGATTCATAGCCGTTTAAGGTACCTGGTGAACTTTGTGGTCTTGGTCAGTGGCACATGCCAGCTTTGTCAAGGCATTGCACACAATAGCCACACCGAGCCACCAGTATTCTACCTTGTTTGAACCTGCAAGATCATGCCTAGTACATCTGCACTGTGATTGGACACTCTGACCGTGGCTTACTTGTGTTATGATCAATAGAGATAAAAGTCACTCGGATACATTTGTGGTCATGGTCAGTGGCACATGCCAACTTTGTCTTGGCATTGCGCACAATAGCCACACCAAGCCACCAGTATTCTACCATGTTTGCACCTACAAGAGCATGCCTAGTACATCTTCACTGTGATTGGACCCTCTGACCGTGGCTTTTTGTGTTATGATGAATATAAGTAAAAGTCACTTGGATACATTTGTGGTCATGGTCAGTGGCACATGCCAACTTTGTCAAGGCATTGCACACAATAGCCAAACCGAGCCACCAGTATTCTACCTTGTTTATACTTGCAAGGTCATGCCCAGTATATCTGCACTGTGATTGGACACTCTGACCGTGGCTGACTTGTGTTATGATTCATAGCCGTTTAAGGTACTTGGTAAACTTTGTGGTCATGGTCAGTGGAACATGCCAACTTTGTCAAGGTATTGCGCACAATAGCCGTGCCAAGCCACCGGTTTTTAACCTTGTTTATACCTGCAAGGGCATGCATTTTAGATGTGTACTGTGATTGGACACTTTGACCATGGCTGACTCGTGTTACGGTTCGTAGAAGTTAAAGTCACTTGGTAAACGTTGTGGTCATGGTCAGTGGCACATGCCGCCTTTGTCTAGGCATTGCGCGCAATAGCCACACCGAGCCACCAGTATTCTACCTTGTTTGTACCTGCAAGATCTAGCCTAGTACATCTGCACTGTGATTGGACACTCTGACCGTGGCTGTCTCGTGATATGATCAATATAAGTAAAAGACAATTGGATACATTTGTGGTCATGTTCAGTGGCACATGCCAACTTTGTCAAGGCATTGTGCACAATAGCCGTGCCAAGCCACCGGTTTTTTACCTTGTTTATACATGCAAGGTCATGCATGTTAGATGTGCACTGTGATTGGGCACTTTGACCGTGGCTGACTCGTGTTATGATCAATAGAAGTAAATATCACTTGGATACACTTGTGGTCTTGGTCAGTGGAACATGCCAACTCTGACAAGGCATTGCGCACAATAGCCACATCAAGCCACCAGTATTCTACCTTGTTTGTACCTGCAAGATCATGCCTAGTACATTTGCACTATGATTGGACACTCTAACCGTGGCTGACTCGTGTTATGATGAATAGAAGTAAAAGTCACTTGGAAGCATTTGTGGTCATGGTCTGTGGCACATGCCAACTTTGTCAAGGCATTGCGCACAATAGCCACACCGAGCCACCAGTATTCTACCTTGTTTATACCTGGAAGTTCATGCCTAGTATATCTATACTGTGATTGGACACTCTGAGCGTGGCTGACTTGTGTTATGATCAATAGAAGTAGAAGTCACTTGGATACATTTGTGGTCATGGTCAGCGGCACATGCCAACTTTGTCAAGGCATTGCGCACAAAAGCCACACCGAGCCACTGGTAGTCTACCTTGTTTGTACCTGTAAGATCATGCCTAGTACATCTGCACTATGATTGGTCACTTTGACCATGGCTGACTTGTGTTATGATTCATAGTCGTTTAAGGTACTTGGTAAACTTTGTGGTCATGGTCAGTGGCACATGCCAACTTTGTCAATGCATTGCGCACAATAAACGTGCCAAGCCACCGCCTTTTTACCTTGTTTATACCTGCAAGGTCATGCCTAGTACATCTAAACTGTGATTGGGCACTCTGCCTGTGGCTGACTTGTGTTGCGATTCGTAGAAGTAAAAGTCCCTTGGTAAACTTTGTGGTCTTGGTCAGTGGCACATGCCAACTTTGTCAAGGCATTGCGAACAATAGCCAATCGAGCCACCAGTATCCTACCTTGTTTGAACCTGCAAGATCATGCCTAGTACATCTGCACTGTGATTGGACACTTTGACCGTGGCTGACTCGTGTTATGATTCATAGCCGTTTAAGGTACTTGGTAAACTTTGTGGTCATGGTCAGTGGCACGTGCGAACTTTGTCAAGGCATTGCGCACAATAGACGTGCCAAGCTACCGGATTTTAACATTTTCTATACCTGCAAGGTCATGCATAGTACATATGAACCGTGATTGGGCACATTGACTGTGGCTGACTTGTGTTACGATTCGTATACGTTAAAGTCACTTGGTAAACTTTGTGGTCATGGTCAGTGGCACATGCCAACTTCATTAAGGCATTGCGCACAATAGCCACACTGAGCCACCAGTATTCTACCTTGTTTGCACCTGCAAGATCATGCCTAGTACATTTGTACTGTGATTGGACACTCTTACCGTGGCTGACTTGTGTTATGATCAATAGAAGTAAAGGCCACTTGGATACATTTGTGGTCATGGTCAGTGGCACATGCCAACTTTGTCAAGGCATTGCACACAATAGCCACACCAAGCCACCAGTACTATACCTTGTATCTACCTGCAAGGTCATGCCCACTAATTCTACACTTTGATGGGACACTCTGACCGTGGCTGACTCGTGTTAAGATTCATAGCCGTTTAATGTACTTGGTAAACGTTGTGGTCATGGTCAGTGGCACATGCCAACTTTGTCAAGGCATTACGCACAAAAGCCGTGCCAAGCCTCTGGTTTTTTACCTTGTTTATACGTGCAAGGTCATGCATATTAGCTGTGCACTGTGACTGGGCATTCTGACTGTGGCTGACTCTTGTTACGGTTCGTAGAAGTTAAACTCTCGGTAAACTTTGTGGTCATGTTCAGTGGCACATTCCAACTTTGTCAAGGCAACAACAAGCCACCTGTATACTACCTTGTTTACACCTGCAAGATCATGCCTACTACATCTGCACTGTGATTGGACTCTCTGACCGTGGCTGACTCGTGTTATGATCAATAGAAGTAAAAGTCACTTGGATACATATGTGGTCATGGTCAGTGGCACATGCCAACTTTGTCAAGGCATTGCACACAATAGCCACACCGTGCCACCAGTATTCTACCTTGTTTATACCTGTAAGGTCATGCCCTGTATGTCTGCACTGTGATTGGACACTCTGACAGTGGCTGACTCGTGTTATGATTCATAGCTGTTTAAGGTACTTGGTAAACTTTGTGGTCATGGTCAGTGGCACATGCCAAATTTGTCAAGGCATTGTGCACAATAACCGTGCCAAGCCACCGGTTCCTTACCTTGTTTATATGTGCAAGGTCATGCCTAGTACATCTGAACTGTGATTGGGCACTATGACTGTGGCTGACTCGTGTTACGATTCGTATAGTTTAAAGTCACTTGGTAAACTTTGTGGACAAGCAGTGGCACATGCCAACTTTGTTTTGGCATTGCACACAATAGCCGTACCAAGCCACCAGTTTTTACCTTGTTTATACCTGCAAAGTAATGCATGTTAGATGTGCGCTGTGATTGGGGACTCCGACTGTGGCTGACTCGTGTTACAATTCGTAGAAGTTAAAGTCACTTGGTAAACTTTGTGGTCATGGTCAGTGGCACATGCCAACTTTGTCAAGGCACTGCGCACAATAGCCACACCGCGCCACCAGTATTCTACCTTGTTTGCACCTGCAAGATCATGCCTAGTACATCTGCACTGTGACTGGGCACTCTGACCGTGGCTGACTCGTATTATGATCAATAGACGTAAAACTCACATGGATACATTCATGGTCATGGTCAGTGGCACATGCCAACTTTGTCAAGGCATTGCACACAATAGCCACACCGAGCCACCAGTATTCTAGCTTATACGTGCAAAGTCATGCCCAGTATATGTACACTGAGATTGGACACTCTGACCGTGGCTGACTCGTGTAATGATTCATAGCCGGTTAAGGTACTTGGTAAACTTTGTGGTCATGGCAGTGGCACATGCCAACTTTGTCAAGGCATTGCGTACAATAGCCAAGCCAAGCCACCGGTTTTTTACCTTGTTTATACCTGCAAGGTCATGCATATTAGATTTGCGCTGTGATTGGGCACTCTGACCGTGGCTGACTCGTGTTACAATTCGTAGAAGTTAATGTCACTTGGTAAACTTTGTGGTCATGGTCAGTGGCACATGCCAACTTTGTCAAGGCATTGCGCATAATAGCCACACCGAGCCACCAGTATTCTACCTTTTTTGAACCTGCAAGATTATGCCTACTATAGCTGCACTGTAATTGGACACTCAGACCGTGGCTGGCTCGTGTTATGATCAATAGAAGTAAAAGTCACTTGGATACATTCCTGGTCATGGTCAGTGGCACATGCCAACTTTGTCAAGGCATTGCGCACAATAGCCAAACCGAGCCACCAGTATTTGACCTTGTTTGCACCTGTACGATCATGCCTAGTACATCTGCACTGTGATTGGACAGTCTGACCGTGGCTGACTCTTGTTATGATCCAGAGAAGTAAAAGTCACTTGGATGCATTTGTGGTCATGGTCAGTGGCACATGCCAACTTTGTCAAGGCATAGTGCACAATTGCCACACCAAGCCACCAATATTCTACCTTGTTTGAACCTACAAGATCATGCCTAGTACATCCGCACTGTGAGTGGACACTCTGACCGTGGTTGACTCGTGTTATGATTAATAGAAGTACAAGTGAATTGGATACATTTGTCGTCATGGTCAGTGGCACATGCCAACTTTGTCAGGGTATTGCACACAATATCCACACCGAGCCACCAGTTTTCTACCTTCGAATACCTGTAAGGTCATGCCCAGTATATCTGCACTATGATTCGACACCCTGACCGTGGCAGACTCGTGTTTTGAATCATAGCCATTTAAGGTTCTTGGTAGACTTTGTGGTCATGGTCAGTGGCACATGCCAACTTTGTCAAGGCATTGCGCACAGTAGCCGTGCCAAGCCACCAGTTTTTACATTGTTTATAACAGCAAGGTCATATCTAGTACATCTAAACTGTGACTGGGCACTCTGACTGTGGCTGACTCGTGTTACGATTCGTAGAACTTAAAGTCACTTGGTAAACTTTGCGGTCATGGTCAGTGGCACATGCCAACTTTGTCAAGGCATTGCGCACAAACGCTGTGCCAAGCCACCAGTTTTTTACCTTGTTTATACCTACAAGGTCATGCCTAGTACATCTGAACTGTGATTGGGCACTCAGAACGTGGCTGACTCGTGTTATGTTTCGTATAAGCTAACATCACTTGGTAAGCTTTGTGGTCATGGTCAGTGGCACATGCCAACTTTGTCGGGTGATGATGAGGAGGGTGTCCGAAGGAGGAGGATGGAGGGTGCGGGCGGCAGAGGATGGTGGCGCGATGGGAAGCACGAGCGAGGCAACCGAGTACTCCGCAAATCAGGAGAGTTACGGCTTGTTCCCCAGTTGGCCCGAGACCGACGGGCAGGAAGACTGGTGGTGTCTGATATCCTGGCAGCTAGAGGAAGTCGGTTGCAGCAAAGAAAGTCATATGGCGAGCAGGGGCACTGGCCTGCTGATGTCAGTAGAGTGACGGCTTGTTCCGCAGTTGGCTCGCAATGGGAGCAAGAAGACTGGAGGTGTCCGATGTCGTGACGGCGAGAGTTGCGCTGCTACTGCTGATGACACGAGAAGACAGTGCGAGGATGCAACGCGACACAACGGATGCGAGGCGACTGATGCCGATGGGGCAGATGGAGCAGATGAGGTTGACGAGGGGAGAGGAGAATGGCGGAGGCACTTGCGACGACCGAGGTGATGAGAGGTAGCAGATGGCGGGCGGTAGGAAGCTTCTCGGAAGTTGACAGTAGGTGACGGCTTGGGAGCTGCTTGCGGCTGTTATGTTCGGCAGGTCACCATTTGTTGGCCACGGGCGCGGACTGAGCGCAGGGCTTCCTTAGGATGATGAGGCCGTGCTTCAGCGCGGGGAGCACTTCAAGCGGTGCTGCAGATGTCAGCTGCTGATGAAGTGGAGAAGTGCGAAGTGGTGGTAACAGCGGCGGATGCGGGCAGACTCAACAGAGGACGTAATGGTGATGGCAGAGCGATGACTCGGTCACGGGGCACCAGGTGATGTCGCCTGATGCTCTGAAACCATGTCAGAAGAATGCAGGCATGAGAGCAGTTATGGCAGAAGCAAGCAGAAGCATTGGAACAAGTACAAGGCTGTCACCAAAGTGACGTAAGCGAGAGCGGTCACGAGGAGTTAGTCGCAGAGCTTGATAGGGGCTGAGATGAGGTAGAGAGAGGGAGAGGGAGTCTGAGAGTAAAATGAGTGATGACGGATTGCAGACTGAGTGAAGGAACGAGAGTGACAAAGCGAAGACTTGAGAGCTGTGAGATGCTAGCAAAGGATAGTTCTCTGGAACTGAGTAGCATCTATTGGAGAGAAGTACTCTTATGACCGGAGAATAACAGAGTTGGAGGCCATGTGGCTTGGTGGGGAGCAGGGACTGGTGATGCTTTTGTAGTGTCAGGGTTGCTCTCAAACTTGTGTCATGGCGCAGATGGGGAGGAAGAAGAAGGTAGTCAAAAGGTGCTGAAGAGTGTAGGCTGATAGAGTTGGTGAGCGGAAAAGGGTCATGGCGGGTTGCTTTAACTGTTGCGTACTGCTGGTTTTGTTGGGAGGCGATGCTGAGGAGGTCAGGAACTGCTGGTGGTGCTGGTGAAGACTGAGCTGCAGCTGGTGTGTTTGGTGATGGTGTGCACTCCAGATGATGTGGTGAGCTCAAAACGGTTGGTGTGACCATGGCAGTCAGGAGGGAAGGTTGAGGTTTGCTAGTTTCTGTCTGTTGGTGGCTGACTTCTGTGGAGTGCTATGCGTTGATCTTTGTAGAGCTTGGAGTGTGCATGTCCAGGGTGACACTGTAGAAAGTTTGCATGAAGGAGGTGAGTTCGTCATGGGTGAAAAGAGGTGATGATACAGTAAGTGACTAGAGAGGCTCGTCCTGGGCTTGGTTGTGGTCGTGACGATCTGCTGGTTGTAAGTCTGTGGGGCAAGTGGACACGGAATCCCATGAAGCAGTAAGGTTTGCTGATGGTTGCTGCTGAGGATGTGGGGAGGATGTCGGCTCAGCTTCTGTTCCCGCACTGCGAGAGTGGCTGTCGAAGAAGAACAGGATCTTCCTGCGTTGTCTCCGCGAACAGCTCTTCAGTTTGCTCCGAGAGTGTAGTTGCTGGATATTGAACGAAGATGAAGAAGGACAAGGAGGTGGAGCTGTTGGCTGGTTGGATGATGTTGGTAACAAACTGAGGAGAAAGGTTGGCGCCTTTTTCTGTCGTGGTTGGATCATTGCTTGAGGTCAGTAAATATGAGTGGGTGCAGTTGCTGAGTGTGTCTTCTGCGTCAGGGGTGTCTGGAGAGAGGCTGAAGTTCTTTGAGAAGATGTTGCCTAAAAGAGGCAGTCGGGGTGGCGGTTCAGTGTGGATGGGCTGCTGTCGAGGCTTGTTGCGTCAAGGTGGAGCTTTGGAGTGGCCAGGAGACTGCTGTAGATCTCTATGACTGGGTGAAGCAGATGAGCGGTTATTCCTGGTGGTGGATCATCTTGGTGGAGGTACAAGAAGAAGCCAAGCAATGAAAAGGATGCAGAGGATTCCAGAGCAGGCGAGGTCGAGGGTGAGGTTGTTGTTTAGTCGAGGGATAATCCCAATGAAGAACTTCTCCCGAATAGAAGACAGCCAAGATCCTCTCGCTTGTCTGGTTGCAGATGGCAGATGTTGATTAGTGACAGGGATGTCATTGCTGATTAATGAGATATCGTTGCTGCTGCTGGTTTGGATAATGCTTGACGGCTGCTTCTGCTGAGGGGTGTTGCTGCTGCTGTGATGGTGCTGTTGTGGGGATGCCTGATGGAGGAAGCGCGCTTTGAGACGATGGACTTGGCGTTGGCTGTGAGGATGATTGACTGCGATGGCTCCAGAGTTGTGCCCATACACAACTCTCTTGCCGTTGCAGGTAAGGGTTAGCAATTCTGCTGGTGTCGGCGAACGGAGATACGAACAGAGATGGCGCGAATCAGCGTGGTACAGGCATCACAAGTGATGATGGAGATACAAATGGAGGCAAGAGGTTTCGCTCTGCTCTGATACCATGTCAGAACATTGTTTGGAACAAGAACTGTGAAGTGGGTGTGGTCCGGGATGCGGGCGAGCCGCGAGGTGAGCCAGAGCGCTCGAGGCGCGGGCTGGACCTGTTGGGATTGTCGCAGTACCACAGGACGAGCATAACGAGTCACGAGAAGATGAATGTATGCGTGGGCGCGGTGCTCAAGCACGAGCGCTGAGGATTGATCAGATGCGGCAATTAGCAAGATGAACGGGTTGAGAATGAGTGGAGGCAGTGCCGAGGCGCGGGCCGAAAGGCCTCAGCGCTGAGGCACGGGCCTTAACTGTCGATGGTTATGACCGCAGTACTTCGGTGTGGGCAGCCAGCGGGGCAAGCCACAGCTACCGAGGACGGGCCTGCATGAAGATTAAGCGAGTGAGCGTAAGCGAACGAGCGGAGGCCACAGCCAAGAGAGGCAGGCACAAGACAAGCGATGAATGAACTGAGGGCGCCACAACTTGCAGGCGGGCAGCCAAACAATAAGGAACGGAAGGAAGCGCCACAGCCAAGAGGCGGGCAGCCAAGCGATGAGAAGCAAGAAGACTGCGTCACAACCCAAAGGCAGGCAGCGAGATGATGGAGGAAACATGAATCTTAGTAGATTAACTAGAGCAATACAGTAGCACGGGTACATATAGGATCCTACTCCTATCTAACAAAGAAGGTTGCTATTAAGGTGGATAGTAGCTGCGGTGCAGCCGTAGACGAGCTGCTGCTGCTGCTGCTGTTGAGCAAGGGCGGGACACTGGTCTGTGCGCGGTGCCTGGTCCGTTGGGGAGTTCCCGCTCTGGTGTGACGGAGCTCGCGTCCCTGCCCGTTGTCGCGTTGCAGCTACCGAGTCGCTCAGTCGTTGGCGCCTCTGGCGGTCCGTTGGCAGCCCTGCCGGTCATTTTTATCGGTCGCTGGTTTGCTCCGGTGATTACAGGGCACCGATACCCGTTTGTCCTTTTCCGACCATTGCTTCCGAAAGTGGTTCAGCACCTTTCAGTGTGTCGGCTGTTGGAGGTGCACCGGACTCCTGAATATTGTTTCTTTCCTAGCTTCAGGGCTTGGGGTCCCACTGCAGTGGGACCCCAAGTGCCGGCGGACCCGGGTGCCTGTTTGTCTTGTGGGTATTGGTGTTTTTCTCATACATAAGTAGCGCGCCCCACCAATGGAGGGCTCAAATGGTCCGCACACATCTGTGTGCACCAGCTCTAACTTCGCCGATACGCGCATCCCTTTGCCATCAAACGGCTGCCGTGTCACCTTGCCAACCACACATGCCTCGCACACAGAATTCTTTGCTGTATCGAGGCTCTTGGCCTCAAAACCCCACACCACTTTCTTCTTCACCATGTCCCTCACTGTTGAGGGAGCGATGTGACACAAGCAACGGTGCCACAGGTCCAGGCCTCCATCATCCTTCTTCGCGAGGTGGGTGACGTCAAACCCCCCCTGGCTGCCGAGGATCTTCGCACGGAGCAGGTACAAGTCATCCTCTCGCTTTTCTCATGCGATCACCTTACCGTCCCCCTCCTTCCGGATGCTGGCCTCCTTCTTCTTGGTGAGCACATCCAGCCCCTTGTCGGTGAGGCGGCTCACTGATAGCAGATTTCCCCCAAAGTTAAGCATATGGATCACGTCGTGAATTATGCTCGTGACAGCCTCCCCGTCCACATCCACCTCGATGCAAACGTTGCCTTCACCGGCAGCCAACTCTGTTTTGCCATTATTCACCGTCATGCGCCGCACCGAGGCGCCATAGGTGACAAATGCCGCCCGCTTGCATTGCGTGTGGCGGCCCGATCTGGAGTCAATCACGGTCGGCCCCGGATCAGTCAGGTCCGTGGACTGTTGTGCCATCAATGCGTGGTTGTCCTTCTTTCCAGCCCTCCCCGTCTGGTCCGACTTCCTGTTGGGACAGTTGCATGCATAGTGGCCTTCTTTGCCACAGATGTAGCACTCCCCCTTCTGGTCACCCTTCTTAGTGCCCTGCTTGGCACCCTTCCCCTTCTTTCCTCCCCCTCCACCTTGAGGACGGACGGCATAGGCGGAACTCGATGTCGCCCCACTCTCTCTCCCACCGCCCCTCATCCATTCATTGCGGACGTACTCAGCCACCTTCGGGTACTTCAGCTCATCGGCGGACCAGCCGCCAACGACGGTGATCATGGGACTCCAACTGTCCGGCAAAGCCAGAAGGAGGATCATGGCTTGCAGTTGAGGGTCGACCTTCCACCCGGTGGCTAAGCACTCGGCAATAAGGGACTCGATCTGCTACAGGATCTCCATGATGTCGTCACCTTCATTAGCTCGAAGGGTGACGAGCCTCTTAAAGACGAAGAGCTGGTTAGCAAGGTTGGTAGATGAGTAGATGGTGCATAGCTTCTTCCACGCCTCCACGGCCTCCGTGCATCCTTGAATGAGGGAGCGCTGCGTCGGAGCAAGCGCATACACCAACAAGGCAAGCGCCTTCTTGTTACGCTTATTGTACGTGTCCACTTCCTCCGGCGTCGCGGTATCCGAAGGCACAGTTTCTTCACCCTTGACCTGCTCAAGCAGGCCCTTGTCATCAAGGAAGACCTCAAACTCCCACCTCCACAGGTGGAAGCCAAGCCTGTCAAACTAAGAGACGCCAATGCTGTCTTGCTCGGTCGGTGCCATGGCACGCGGCAGTAGCGTGCACGATGAAGAGCTAGGATCCTTCTTGCCACGTGGACCCATAACCCTTTGTTGGCACTAGTGGATGTGGAGGCACCCTCAAGGATGCCTAGCTCTTGCTGATGGACGCTACCAATGTTTGGGGCAGCCAATGGACACCAATGGTGAAGAGTGTGGAGCACGAGGATGACGGATGTGAGTGGGCAGAACACGTCGCATTCAGTAGAACTGAATCAAAGCACGTTTTGGTTAGTTAGCACAGTAAGATTATATCAGATCCTTATAGCCTGTGATCTAAGCTTTCCAGCGCATCCAAGCACGCCCAAATCGGAGCAGTAGAGCCCCTGCTACGGCCATCAAAGTAACCCTTGGTGGAGCCGTCCACCTTGCCTTGCACGCTAGGCAACGGGAGGCGCTTCAACGATGACCCGTCGAATCGCCCTTCCTTGCCCAGAAGTCAAGGAGAAGTTCACCCTGGTCAAGGAGAGCCCTCTGGCTGCTTCTTTTATGGCCCAGGTGCATTTGGAGCTCGCTGGAGTTGAACTCGGATCACCGGCGGTGGATTATCCCGCCACCCATGGCGGGTACCAGATTCCACCCGCCCAACACCCGAACTTCGGACCAGGCTAACTTTCTGAATACTCACTTAAATTGAGCGATTGAAAGCTCGATCTTGCACGAAGAAATCCACGAAATCCAAATGTAAAGTCAGATCAGGTGTTCGACCACTCTCCACTGGTCTACCCAGGGAACACAATCAACGGCACTCATGGCAAGGGGCACACTATGTCAACACTGACCATGACCACAAAGTTTACCAAGTACATTAAACGGCTATGAATCATAACACGGGTCAGCCACGGTCAGCGTGTCCAATCACAGTGCAGTTATAATGGGCATGACATTGCAGGTATAAACAAGGTGGAATAATGGTGGATGGGCGTGGCTATTGTGTGCAATGCCCTGAAAAAGTTGGCATGTGCCACTGACCATGTCCACAAATGTATCCAAGTGACTTCACTTCTATTCATCATAACACGAGTCAGCCACGGTCAGATACTCCTATCTGCGTGCAGATGTATTAGGCATGATCTCACAGGTACAAACAAGGTAAAACAATGGTGGCTTGGTGTGGCTATTGTGCGCAATGCCTTGACAAAGTTGGCATGTGCCACTGACCATGACCACAAAGTTTACCAAGTGACTTTAACTTCTACGAATCGTAACACGAGTCAGCCAC
>SZWC01014069.1:19811-35882 GCA_023375785.1 Penium margaritaceum | reverse complement strand
CACACACACACACACACACACACACACACACATACACACAAGTACACATACACAAAAAGATACAGACTGAGAGAGGGAGATGGAGAGAGAGGTCAGGAGAGACGAAGGAGGGGGGAGGGAGAGAGAGAGGGAGGAGGAGAGAGAGGGAGATAGAGAGAGAGAGAGAGAGAGAGAGAGAGAGCGAGAGAGAGAGAGAGAGAGAGAGAGAGAGAGAGAGAGAGAGAGAGAGAGAGAGAGAGAGAGAGAGAGGATACGGAGATAGAGATAACCCACCCAATCTAGGGTTATCCACCACTTTGAGAGATGGATAACCCTAGATTACGTGTGATTCAATATACGAATCAACATGTGATGGTCAAAACCACCCATTAATTTTGATTTCTTGTAGTGGACAACCTATCTCTCTTCAAACGCTATGCGGTAGCTAGAAGGCAAAAGTCAGATCTCTCTGTTTGTGTCTTCTACATGACGAGTGGTTTATGAGGAGCATTCATGACAGAAAAAAAGAAACAGGTATCAAGACATACCCGTAGGAAGGGGTGGCTCCAGTTGCAAGCGCTTTGATGACACTCTTGAGTGCGCTTAGGCTTGAATTGATGTACGATGATTCTCCGGACCCTTGACCAGTGACACCGTCCTCACTCCCCACAAAATCAATGAGCATGAGCACACCGACAAGCGTGTTGCTTGCATCGGGCCTGCTACCTGCACCTGCTTGGTCGGAGTGCACTACGATGCGAATGAAACTGCATGCAGTACAACACAGCATGGGCAACATCACGGTCAGCGCAGGATGTTTCACAATGCCTGAAGCAAATGAAGAATTAGGTAGGACATTCCGGTCACAGACAAAGAGGGCAGAGAAGCATGAGGGGATAGGGGGGCAAATGAAGATCACGAGACATGTTTTAGAGGGTCTGAGTAATGGGCCAGTCAGTACAAGAAAATCTCTTTCAGAAACTGAAAACTGCAAGATACATTTGCCAAATTGTGCAAGGCCTGTGGTGATCTTAGCCACCACGGTGTGCGATTGCTTCTTGCCATGAAAAATGGGACAGTTTGGATGACCACTGCGGGGCCAAGTACCCGCACGTCACCAACTGGCCTATCTAAGCACTCTCACCACAACACAATACAAATGCATGAATAGGCTTCCCAATTCCATGAAGCATTGGCCTTGCAACAAGCTCAAATAATGTCTGTGAATTGAACTGTCGACAACCCGCACCCCCCAAGAAACAATCCCCACAGGGGTTTGAGTCCCCCGCCCTTCCTTTGGGACAACCGCAAGGCTTGCAGTAACCACTTACGTGTGTGAGCGGCTAGAGCTGTCATTGTATACAGTTCCACGGACCATGCGACCATTGAGACATTGCAAAATGAGCTCCACCATCTCAACCGTCAAGATATTGACGGTTGATGACCTTTTATCTCAACACCAAATGTTCCAGTACACCTGTGAATTGTGAGACACAACGTTCAAAAAGCATGGGGATCCATTGTATGCCACTCACATTTGTCGAGACAGTGGGGTGACCGAATGTGTAACTGACAGGCAATGACTATGATTGCAATGCTACGGCATCAACACATTGTAGAATAAGAATACTAACTTCTCATTAGTGAATGACCCAAACAGAAACACTTGGTCAACCCTCTTAAAATCAAAAGAATTGGACATCCAACCTCTCCATTTTCCCTCTAACCAACCTCTACCCTCAACTGATCCTCCATCTAATAACTTCCACATCCGCTCTTGAGTTATATTCCTATCTCATCCTTGTTGTCCTATTCTACAATTGGCAATTTCTTCCACATCGCCATAGGTTGATGAGGACTTGAACCCACTGATGCGGTTGTCAGACATGGAGAAAGCGACTCACCGTTGGTGTTCTGAGTTGTTAGGGAGCAACAACTCAAGCTTTCCGTTGAGGTCCTGGACCACCGATACCTCAAACCTGTTCACATCATTTTTGCAATGCATTGCAACCAAAGGGGACCATGAAGGCCTGGACGATATGCATATGTTATCTTCCTTTCAACCAATTATGAGTCTTCAACCGTCGCAACACAACAACGTAAGCACTAACACCTCATTTTTTTTTGTACAGGGAACCCACACATTGGTACGGTGCAGCTCATCACTACTGTTTCTTTTTAAAAGGACTGCTCTCATGAAACAT
Source organism: Penium margaritaceum (assembly GCA_023375785.1). NCBI lineage: Eukaryota > Viridiplantae > Streptophyta > Zygnematophyceae > Desmidiales > Peniaceae > Penium > Penium margaritaceum. The sequence continues at coordinate 33,699 of SZWC01014069.1, read as the reverse complement.
CAAGCATTTCGCAAGCATAAAACACGCTCCTTAGCTGTTGTTGCAGGACATTCTAGACAAATCGAGCCCCCATCACCAAGACAACACAATATCTCACAGTGCACACAACAAGCCCACGGACCAGAAGCGTTGACCGGTGAGCCTCTTGGCCTCCTCAAACAGCCGAGTCACCAGGCGTTGCAGCAGGCCGTTCTGGTTTGAGGGACCGAGGAATGTGTGGGTCTTTCCTGACCCAGTAGCTCCATGCATGAACAAGAAGAGGCTCTTCCCCTCAAGGACAGGTGACACCAGACAAGAAACAACCTCGGCCATGCCATCTGCCATAGAAGAGATCATGAAAGACCAATAGACAAGCAGAAGACAAAACATAAACAACACATTTGAGATACCACAATTACTCGAACACGAAGAAGAGAATAATGTACAGTTCATTCCATGCAAGGAAGTGAACTTCCATAGAGCACAAAAAACCCAACAAATAACACTCAATTCCTACCTATGTACAACAAAAATTACACAAAACACACCACACACCACACACCACACAAGATCATCACACAATGCCTAGCACATTTCCTTTATCAGAAAATAAATGTTATCAACCACGTCGCACATCACACACCACACAACCCAAAAAAGAGCACACACCACACTGCACAACAACACAGCTCACAGCACAAAGGAGAAAAAAGGGCAAGCATGAACATTACACACGAACACAGTGCACAACCACAAAACACAAACGCAAACCAAAAACAACGAACACATACACAACAAATGTACACAGGATAAACACACACAACACAAACACCTCACACAATGACAACACACGGACACAACACACAAATACAGCACATTGCTTGCAACACACGTAACTAAAACCCACCATAATGTGAAGGTGAAATCCGAAAAAGATTCTTGTGTGCTCTCCCAAAACACCATAAACACCACAACACTACAAACACTGCAACACCGCAAACATTGCAATCCGAATTCCGCGGATGTGTTGACACAAACCTTGATAGAGGAATTCCTCTTCATCCCCCCCCCCCCCCCTCAGATTCAATATTCAACTTTTGTTACGTTCTCACCTTCTAAAACTCCAAGGCCAAACACGTGGTCAAAACGAACGTGATCGTTACTCGACGGAACGAATACTTCCCCATCCTCTGGCAAACCTCTCTGCACCACAGCCGGCTGTAGCTCAACAGACTCTGCTCTATCGAGGTCCTTGGGGGTTACAGGTCGTATACGCAGGAAGACAAGAAAATGTTCTGCAATCCAACAAGTATCAAGTATCAAGTATCGAGTAGCCATTGTTCAAGAACTTAATTGCAATAACTTCTGGAGGACGAGAACAAAGAAAGAGGGATCCAGGAAAGTGAAAGGAAGGGAGGGAACAGTAGTGGGAGAGGGAGGGCGGGAGGTAGAAAGAGAAGGATGAAAAAGGGAATGCGACATGAAGAAAGGGGAGGCTAGGGAGATAACGGGATGGAGAAATAGAGGGATGGATGGATGGAGAAATAGAGGGATAGAGGGAGGATGGGAGGAATGAAGGAGGGGAGGGAGAGAGGTAGGATAAATAGGAAGGAGGGAGAGAGGGAGGGAGAAAAGGAAGATCAGATAGAAAAGGAGGGAGCAAGGCAGATGGCAAGGGAGGGATGGAGGGTGCACAAAAAGGAGGGAGGGAGGAAAATGTAAAAGGAAGAGAGGGTGGAGAATGCAAGTAATAGAGGAAGAAAAAGAGGGAGGGAGAGAGCTAGAGTGAGACAGGGGGGGGGGAGAGAGAGAGAGAGAGATAGAGAGAGAGATAGCGAGAGAGAGAGAGAGCGAGAGATAGAGAGAGAGATAGCGAGAGAGAGAGAGAGCGAGAGATAGAGAGAGAGATAGCGAGAGAGAGAGAGAGCGAGAGATAGAGAGAGAGATAGCGAGAGAGAGAGAGAGCGAGAGATAGAGAGAGAGATAGCGAGAGAGAGAGAGAGCGAGAGATAGAGAGAGAGATAGCGAGAGAGAGAGAGAGCGAGAGATAGAGAGAGAGATAGCGAGAGAGAGAGAGAGCGAGAGATAGAGAGAGAGATAGCGAGAGAGAGAGAGAGCGAGAGATAGAGAGAGAGATAGCGAGAGAGAGAGAGAGCGAGAGATAGAGAGAGAGATAGCGAGAGAGAGAGAGAGCGAGAGATAGAGAGAGAGATAGCGAGAGAGAGAGAGAGCGAGAGATAGAGAGAGAGATAGCGAGAGAGAGAGAGAGCGAGAGATAGAGAGAGAGATAGCGAGAGAGAGAGAGAGCGAGAGATAGAGAGAGAGATAGCGAGAGAGAGAGAGAGCGAGAGATAGAGAGAGAGATAGCGAGAGAGAGAGAGAGCGAGAGATAGAGAGAGAGATAGCGAGAGAGAGAGAGAGCGAGAGATAGAGAGAGAGATAGCGAGAGAGAGAGAGAGCGAGAGATAGAGAGAGAGATAGCGAGAGAGAGAGAGAGCGAGAGATAGAGAGAGAGATAGCGAGAGAGAGAGAGAGCGAGAGATAGAGAGAGAGATAGCGAGAGAGAGAGAGAGCGAGAGATAGAGAGAGAGATAGCGAGAGAGAGAGAGAGCGAGAGATAGAGAGAGAGATAGCGAGAGAGAGAGAGAGCGAGAGATAGAGAGAGAGATAGCGAGAGAGAGAGAGAGCGAGAGATAGAGAGAGAGATAGCGAGAGAGAGAGAGAGCGAGAGATAGAGAGAGAGATAGCGAGAGAGAGAGAGAGCGAGAGATAGAGAGAGAGATAGCGAGAGAGAGAGAGAGCGAGAGATAGAGAGAGAGATAGCGAGAGAGAGAGAGAGCGAGAGATAGAGAGAGAGATAGCGAGAGAGAGAGAGAGCGAGAGATAGAGAGAGAGATAGCGAGAGAGAGAGAGAGCGAGAGATAGAGAGAGAGATAGCGAGAGAGAGAGAGAGCGAGAGATAGAGAGAGAGATAGCGAGAGAGAGAGAGAGCGAGAGATAGAGAGAGAGATAGCGAGAGAGAGAGAGAGCGAGAGATAGAGAGAGAGATAGCGAGAGAGAGAGAGAGCGAGAGATAGAGAGAGAGATAGCGAGAGAGAGAGAGAGCGAGAGATAGAGAGAGAGATAGCGAGAGAGAGAGAGAGCGAGAGATAGAGAGAGAGATAGCGAGAGAGAGAGAGAGCGAGAGATAGAGAGAGAGATAGCGAGAGAGAGAGAGAGCGAGAGATAGAGAGAGAGATAGCGAGAGAGAGAGAGAGCGAGAGATAGAGAGAGAGATAGCGAGAGAGAGAGAGAGCGAGAGATAGAGAGAGAGATAGCGAGAGAGAGAGAGAGCGAGAGATAGAGAGAGAGATAGCGAGAGAGAGAGAGAGCGAGAGATAGAGAGAGAGATAGCGAGAGAGAGAGAGAGCGAGAGATAGAGAGAGAGATAGCGAGAGAGAGAGAGAGCGAGAGATAGAGAGAGAGATAGCGAGAGAGAGAGAGAGCGAGAGATAGAGAGAGAGATAGCGAGAGAGAGAGAGAGCGAGAGATAGAGAGAGAGATAGCGAGAGAGAGAGAGAGCGAGAGATAGAGAGAGAGATAGCGAGAGAGAGAGAGAGCGAGAGATAGAGAGAGAGATAGCGAGAGAGAGAGAGAGCGAGAGATAGAGAGAGAGATAGCGAGAGAGAGAGAGAGAGAGAGAGAGAGAGAGAGAGAGAGAGAGAGAGAGAGAGAGAGAGAGAGAGAGATGGAGAAGCTATGTGAGGAAGATAGGGAGAGTTATAAGGGCATGAGCGGTTTGGGTGTGGGAGAGGGAATAGTGGAAAGGAGAAAATGAAAGAGGAGTGAGATGCAAGGGCAAGGACAAGCACAAGGGATGAGGTGAAAGTGAGGGAAAGGGTGAGATAGCAAGGGAAAGCGAGAGGGGAGGAAGCAATTGAGAGACACAGAGAGAGGGGAGGAGGAGATTGAGAGAGGTATAGGAAAAGGGGGAGAGAGAGCAAGAGAGATGGAGAGAGAGAATGGAGTGTGAGAGAGAGAGAGAGAGAATGATAGAGAGATACAGACAGAGAGAGAGAGAGAGAGAGAGAGAGTGAGGGGTGGGGGAGGGGGACAAAGGGACAGAGGGAGGGAGGCAAAGGAAGAATTCAAATGCATGTGCTGTTTGTAAAGAGTAGCTGAAGAGATGGAAGTATAGGTTAGAGAAAAATCGATGAAAGAGAGTGAAGAAGAGGAGGGGGAAGTGAGGAGGATGACAGATGGAGGGGGGATCAGAAAAGGTGTTCTAAGATAAAAAAGGGAGTGGGAGACGTGCCAGCTAGCTTCAGAAGAATTATGTGTTTCCTTGCTTTGATGAGCTGAACAGAGTGCAACCTCTGCCTCAGCCATGCATCTGCACATTGTAGTCCCAAAGACAAAGGCAAGATGGATAGAAATTTAAATGTATAAACTACATTTTCATCATACCATAGTATCCTTTACATTCGCCTATATTAATTAAAAGCTTTCGCCCATAGAGTGCATAATCAAATCCGTTCTTGGTAGATTGAAACACTGAATTTAGTTGGGTTTGGCCCTATCATTGGATGCAAAATGGAACTTTGTCTTATTTGAGGAAAAACAGAATGCCTCACCAACGGTTCGCATGTTGGTTTGGCGACAAATGTGCGAAGCCACCTGCCACATCAGCTCCCTTGGCGCGGATGTGCTTGGTTGCGACACTCTCCACCCGTGACGTTGACTCAGGACTTCGAAGTTCAGAATTTTGAACTTCGAAGCTACATGCGTGCATTTGGTCAAGGTCTACTCGGGAGTCAACCTAGACCAAATTTTTGTCTTTTCTGGCACTAACAAAGGCATGGGGCCTTTGAATGAAACACCGAAATAAAGTTTGAGGGCCAAAATTTCATTCAATCATACAATCACTAAAACTGGTTCAAAAAAATAGGTGAATGTTAAAAACACTACGGTAACAACTATCATTACCCGCTCCAGAAGAAAAAACTCACTAACGTCTGGCAGATGGACTACTAGGATGGTTTTCAATCCCTTGAAAAACAAACTACTAGACATAGCATAGTGCTCACCAGACCACCCCATGGCTTGTGCTTACGCCCGGGCCTATGTGTTTGTGTGACAGACACATAGGCTCAGGCGTACTCTCCTGTGGATGTTCTTGCCGGACGTCCACAAGAGATAGAGAGAGAGAGAGAGAGAGAGAGAGAGAGAGAGAGAGAGAGAGAGAGAGAGAGAGAGAGAGAGAGAGAGAGAGAAAGCAAGGGTCCCAAACATCACGTTCTCTTCTCCTTCCTCTCCTACTTGATGGCCTCACAATCCTACACTTCATCAAAAAAATGTTACATTCTAGACATTCTCCTACCTTCTCTGCCCTTCACATGCGCTTTCCCTCACTCCACCTCAATCCAAGTCTTTTGCAGCCATTCTCCTCCACGTATTTCACTTCCATGAGCTCCCCACAAACCCCTCTTGTCCTAATCACTCTAAGCTACCGTGGATCATCAACCTTCATCAAGTTGTTCACCACTCCCCCGTTCAACTCTCACTTCCACCCTCTCCTACTCATGTTTGAAAACAATGGGAGTCAAGACTCACGTCGAGCTTGACGTTCAGCAGATGCCTCCGGCTCCGCAATAGCAGCGATAAGACTCTCCCTTTCTATACGCCACTGCTCTAGACTGTTCTTGCCCTCTTCACTGTTTCTCCAGCTGTTATGGTGGGATAACTACTCCAGCTGAACAACACAATCCAGACGCTTCTTCATGGAGTCCATGCGCGCCTGTAGAGAACAGCACAAGGGGCAAAAAAGGGAGAGAAGGACGGGTCATGAGGGAGGGGGATCGGGCTAGCAGTGAAGGGAGGAAAAAAGAGAATTATGAAGGAGGAGGTTTCAAAACTATGTAGTTGTGAATATTTTGCATGTCCAAGAAGGAGACAAGTGCAGGACTTCCACGCCCACGACCACTCCCACGCCCACATTGCACTTACTACGGTGTCCATGCTAGTGCCCATGCTCATGACCATGACTGCACCCAGGCCCACATCGACATCCACAGGCATGCCTTACCATGGAGACTACGGGGATTATCTTACCTCCTAAAATTGTTGAAACATTCTCTTTGATACAGGCATTTAACACTCCCAACTAGTGTTTCATCCACTAGGGGGGTACTCATATTGCAACCACCTCTCCAATCCGATTCCCATTCACAATGGGACAGGAAAGAGGGGGTTTTCATACTGCAAGCCTCACCTCCCACTTACTACTTGGAACGTGCTTCCATCCCTCCATTCCGCCCACACAAACTTCAATGCATCGACCAAGACCTGGTTTCTTCCACACGAGGAGCCAGTGAGAGCAGCCCAGGCATTTGACATGTTTTATTTCCTCTGCATGGCAGAGCACACGGCACTTTGGGATGCTGTCGCCACTTGCTCGTCCAAAGCGGTGACATCAACCATAGAACGGCTTTATCATTAGGTGTTCAGTAGCTAGCAAAGGTTTCTATCACAAGCAGTGGGAGGATGGGTCATGTATTGTTGAGAGTCTTGCGGTATTCCTTGTCCCCTCTCGTCCCCCTCCCTCCTCCCAGCTCAACCCCACACACACACCCATGCCACCACCACATCAAGGCTTCACTCACACCCGCACCCATGCCCTCCCCCACCCTTGCACCACGCACGCCCTCACCTGAACCCGGACGTACACCCTCACCCATGCCCATAACCAGGCACATGCCCTAGCCCACGCAGATGCCCACGCCCATGTCCACTCTCAAGCCCACACCCATGCCCACACACGTACCCACACCCATGCCCATGTCTTTGCCGAAGTCCATGCCCAGACCCAGGCCCATTCCCACCTCCTCACCATCGGCCCATGCCCATGTCCAAGCGCAAGCCCACACCGACGCCCCCACCCACGCCCAAGCCCACGCCCACACCCACGCGCAATCTTAGCCCATGCCTACACCATACCTACGTCCATACCCTGCCATGCCCATGCTTATGCCTATGCTCACGAGTTGTGGGTAGCATTCCAACACAATGATTTCAAGATCCTGGATATTCCCATCCCCAAAGGGCACAGGAGCAGGATTTGGCGTGGGAGAAGTAATGGGTACAGAGCAGAATTCAAGATCCTGGAGTTTTCCACCCCCATGCCAAACCCAACCACCCATGCCAACGCCCTTTCCCACACCCATGCCACTTGCATGCCACTGCCCTCCACCATACACACACACATTTCCACGCCTTCTCCTACCCCCACGCTCATGCCCAAGCCCTATCCAAGTCCACACTTACGTTCGGTCATAGCCAAATCCCTCACCACGCCCAAGCCCATCCCTGTTGGTGTTTGTGCTACAAGTGCTGCAGGTGCAACTGGTGCTCCTAGTACTGCTGGTGCTTTCAGTGCTGCTGGGACTACTAGAGTTATTGGCGCTGGTGCTAGTGCTTATTCTGATTCTAGTTCCTTTGACAGTGCTTGTTGTTTTTTTGTAAGAGGTTGGATGCAGCACCTTCTCCAACAATTGTACTGGGTGCCTGAAACAAAGGACAAGACGAGAAAAAGGGTAACATAAGTTGCATCTGCAATTGAGATTGCATTACACATAAGGGTACACCAGAAACAAACTGATGAGGGTTAACAACAATGATGAATTTAAGCAATGACAAAAATCATCCGGATCAAGCTCTCAACAGAAATAATAAAAAGATAGATATGGTCGGGATTCTAACACACAATGGAATTAATCATGCACTAGATAATGTTCTTCTACAACTGTAGCAATGCAACGATTTTAGAACCCATGACCATTCCTCATTTGCTGCTTGGAACTATCAGCTATGACTAGAGTCTACCTGCCAAAATCATGATGAATTGGTTTCATAGATTGCGCCTGGTTTGAAATTCAACTGAAGGAGTTGATCCACACCTCATGGAAGTAGGAAAAGAACAATGTACCCTCCTTGTCCTGCACCTTGAAGTGTGAATCGGCTCCTCCCACCTTCACCATCAGCGCCCTCACTCCCTTCCATGCCAATGCCACAACATCCTGTGAACACAACCAATCCAGGAAAGACTCTCATTAGGAAGGAGTGAGAGTGTTGAGAAAAGGGCACCAAACAGAGAGATAGGAGGGAACACGGTAGGGGGATGGATGGGATACAAGGAAATAGGACAGCAAAAGGATAGGGAGGAGAGGGAGGGGGAGATGGGTACCCTTATGGGTCCACTAACACAGAGGGAAGCAAGAAAATCTGAATAATGGCAAATTTCTGGAAACAGCGAGTACGTCACAGCGTGAAACAGAAGACTCAAAGAGGCATAGGATGAAAGATGCATCAGAAAATTTAGCAAGTGAAGACCATGTGAGAAGAAGATGTCCACACCCACCATTTCTGCTGACTTGTCCGCCCATATGTGAACCACGTTCACAAGAGCACCTGGTTCTTCTGCTATTGTCTGCATGCAAGAATGCAAAGAGAAACCATCTCAAAAAAGCATGTTACTTGCATAAAGCTGCCTTTCACTCTAACCAGCTCAGCAAGACAGAGAATATACGTGTTGGTAACTCGAGCCTACAAACAATGACTCCAACCTAAAACTTTGGGAGGCATAGAGTGGCGTCTTGAGGGGAGGAGTGGTGTGGTAAGGAATGGTTTGGTAGGATGTGGCCTGGTTTAACGTGCACTGATGTGTCGTTGTGTAAGATGATGTGCTTGAGCATAGCGTGGAATCTTACAACATGGTGTGGATTAGTGTGACATGGTGCAGCATGATGTGCCGTGGGAGAGGGAGACATCATGGCTCTTTGCTAGGCTGGCAGTGTTTCCATCCAAAAAACCGTTGTTTTTGCTTTCAACTACAATTTTTGAGTGTTGGAATACAAAGCCAAGTTGGAGAGAACCAAACGCAAACAAAAATCCTTAGATACAAACTCTTTCTCGAGAATGGAGGTGTTGTTTTGTACGGGTATTGACCCTACGACCGTTAGTCAAAATGCAAGAACTGTAGCAGCGACAGCAATAGCAATAAAGTAGCAGCGGAAGTGGCTTAGGTTGGACATGTCTTTACTACGGATATAAGCAGAATGAGAGAAAGTGAGAGAGAGTGGCAATCTGGGGATGGAAGGTAGGAGGGGGAGGATGGGGGATGAAGAGTACCAATAGAAGACAGGAGAGGTCACCCTCGGATAGGCGAGCTCGAGAGGAGGTATCACAGTGAAGGAGCACTTACCTTCGGAACTAAATACGCCTTGTCTGGGGAAGTTGGCAGCTCAGATGTGGCAAGCCGTGTGGGAGAAGAGTTTGTCTCAAGCAGCCACATATGCAAACCTCTGTGGCGTAATCCAAATACAGAGCACGGAGTCCCAATTATCAGCGCTACTGTGATATCCACAAATTCTGCACTGTGACCCAGCACATGTGGTTGTCCACACTTGTCTTTACTGGAGCTTTCGTATGTCACAACATTAAAAAAGATAACGCGCGCAGACATGTTTAGAGATCAATGCTGCCTGCAGACAGGGTGCATTCCTTCGTTAAGCTGTTCTCTCAACATTCATTGCAACAACTACAGCACCTGTTGCAAAACGGGTAAGAAGACCTTGGCATCGCACGTGGCATGGTCCATGCCCTTTAAGAGGGAGAAGGATCAAGGGGAGAGCCCAGATATGGAATTAAAGAGCTGCGGAAAAGGTCACTTGCTAGTCACAGTCAGTTCATTCATGCAACATGTTCTAAACAGCAGTTTTGATTGTTCTGTTAACAATGATTCACAAGGACTGTACCCTCAATACCTTCCTCTCACACCAGCACTCCCCCTCCCACCTCCCACCCCCCTACACCCGACAAGGTGGAAGGCAAAGAAAATTGAAATGAGAACAACGAAGATAACGACAAAAACGAAAACATGGATGACGACAAGGACAATGAAAACGAGGACGGCAAAGACAACAATGACGATGATGACAACAACAACAAAAAAATGATGATGACGATGACAATGATGATGAAAACAACAAAGACAATCCAACGAGTAAATACAATGATGACATAGACAACAACGACAACAACAACGATGCTTGTCAATTCTCATTGATGCACAATCTGCCAGGCTTCCGAACATACACATTGCCATGCTGGATTGTTCCACTTCCTTTGCAAATCATGCAATGCTGCTGATAGCCCCGTAGTGCGCAAGAAACCCCCTATAATACTTTGCATTCAAAGCCATCACTTGAAGCATTCTTCCAACTGGAAAAAAAAACAAAAGAATTTTACAAAAGGTAGGTCTTCAGGCTTGCAGCAAGCTCGAACACTGTACAGACACGAGGAATTCCACTGGTTCATAGCGTCTATATCCAGACCTATAGCCCTCGTGACACGTTTGGCATTGGGAGCCCACTGCCTTCCATCCTGGTTACAGGCCATGTCATGTATCGCCTGACGAACAGTTGAAGGTTTGACAGTGGCATGTATGACCTTTCTCACAAGAAACACAAAAGGAAGGGTGGGAAATGGACAGTCATGAGATACCAATATGAAAGCAAGGTTGCACTCACTCTGTTTGTCCAACACCTACAGATGCTAAATCAGTGTCAAAACTTGCAGTCATGGTGCCACACAAGGTTCACTCTCGTTTCTGTCAAAAACACCCTCGATACTGTTGCTCCTATTGTAGCTTTCTATTGCTGCTGTTTCAGTGCTCTTTCTTCAACTTCTTCTACTTCTGCTGCTTCTGCCGCCACCACAGCAGCCGCCGCCGTCACTGCTGCCACTGCTGCTGGCGGTGCTCCTATTGCAACCGCCGCTGTCGTTTCCGTTGTCACTACTACAGCTGCTCTTGCTATTCCTGTTGTGAGCTGTTGTCACATACACTTGCAACAAAACGATTTATGAGAAATAAAAACAGAAATACTGATAAAAAAGCAGTGAAGAGAGGGAAACCACTTTAGGTACTCAGGCTATCAGACCTCATCTTGTGCCCGCTTGCCTAAGCTTTTTATTTCTATATGCTCCTCACACACTCCCCACCTGCGCGCCTCCAGCATATCAGCCTCTTGAGCCTGACAGCCGGTCACAAGGCAAGGGCATTCCACTGCTGACTCATCAGTAGGGTCAGAAGGGAGCCAAAATACCACAAGGAGCAAACAAAGACCAACACAACCAGCTTCTAGTATCAAGTGCGTCTTATGTGGTCAGCAGAAAGTATGGCATCCACCTATTTCTACCCTAAGAATCGTGATGAACAGCGAGCACCGGCAGGCGTGTAAAGCAGCCAGTCTCATCAGCAAACTTTTTCAACTAACACAACCTACAACGTCAGTGTGCATAGAGGCCAGAACCACCAGCGTGATCAGCAGGTACCACCAGCTAGCCCGTCCAGCAGTTCCATTTCCCCCGACGGCAATTCCTTATTAGAACCAGTGGCCAGCGGTAGCAAGCACAGAAAACGCACACGAAAGTGCAACCAATTCTCCCTGTGGCCCCCTTCCCTTTCTCCCTTTTGTCTCCACGTACCCCCTCCCCTCCCACCAGCAGACCCCTCCCCCCTTCGCCCAACCCACCCACTCTTTCCTCCCCTTCCCTCCTTGCCAGACCCTTCTCTTCCACTCCTCCAACACATAACCCTCCCTCCTTCCCCTAAGGGGTGGATATGGCCTCAGATAATCCTATCAATCAATACGATGCACCCACGCCCCCTTCCCCACCCCCTTCATAGTCTTCAAACTACCCTTACTCTAGTCCGCTCCCCTGCCTGTTCTCATGTCAACCCATCTGTCCTCCACCCTTTCCCCCCCCCTCTAAGCACGCAAACACAGGGTACGCACAAACATGAGCGATGTATGTACCACACAGTACAAAAAACACAGTACATAAACAATAGTACACATACACACCGCACAAACATCAATGCACACAAACACAACACAAGAAACACGGCACACAAGCACAGGACAAAAACATAGCACACATGACACCAGAACACAAATACAGATCACTCCACACAACACAAACACAACACATAACAAAGGACACATGACACAGCACACCAACACATCACACAGACACAACACACAAGCACACCACACCACACAGCACACACATGGAGAACATTGCACACAGCACAGACACAAACACGGCTCGTAAACCACCGTACTGAATACCGCGGAACCCGTGTACCGCGGTATTCAACACCGCGACATCCCAAGTTTCTCGAAGGTGGATACCGATACTGGTAATGTACCTAACGTACAAACTGTATGGCTTAGCTACCATGGTACATGTTTTGTACCGCAGTACACGATGTACTATGGCATGTTAATAAATTATTCAATCTGGAGCACCACACCGTTTCCGTCCGTGGGAGTCGCAAGCGACCAACTTGTTTGTGATACAATTACAATTCTCTTGACTTGTGGATTTCCAGAGAAAACATAGACATTTTGTTGAGCGGATTATTTCCAAGTTTCTCTCAACCTCCAAAAACGTCAATGTGAGAGAGAAAAACAATGTATCGAGAAATACATACCCCCTCAAACTGGTGACGCGGGGGGAGGGGACTCGTTTTACATTTTCTAGCAGGGGCAAGCATCACAAAAAGTATTCCGTTGTCGGTGCTTGCATTTACGTGCATGTTTCTCCTCACACGCATCCCCCCCACTCCCCCCATCCCCCAACCTTCGGTTCTCGACAAATCCACGGTATGCGGCGGTACGGGTAGTACTGCTACCAGCCCTGGACATAAATCACAAACGTCTTAGAAACAGAAGCAGCACATACGATACAAAACAAAGACAAAGCACACCCCACAAAGCACAAAGTCGCAGCACACAAACACAACAAGCGGAAACAGCACACAGGACACAACACGCAAAAACAGGAAACATGACACATCACATAGACACAGCACGGATAATGCATCACACAAACACAGGACACACCACACACCACATGCCACACAGCACACAAAGTATGACAAAAAAGCACACAAGGGACATCACACAAGCGCAACACATATGAGACAAAACGCACGACACAGCAAACACAATACAGGACACAAATACTGCAAGCACAACACAGCACAAAAACACACCATAGCCTGGTTGAGAATCTGGTTTATGGTACTTTCCAGAGGATTCCTTTAATGGAAAAGCTATAATTCAGGCTTTCAGAAGTGAAAAATAATTAAAGACAATGAAAAAGAAACAAAAACAAGAAGAAAAATAGAGGACACACAACATAGCACACATGCACGGCAAACACCACACAGCTCACGAACATGACAAACACAACGTAGCACAGAAGCCACACACCACACAACACACTACTTCACCACATATGACCCAGCACATGAATACAGCACAACCACATAGCAAAAGAGCACAGCACACATGACATAGAGAAAAAACAAAGCACAAACGACATAGCACACCAGACACATATCACACCACACAGGACAGAAACATAGCACACGCTACATAGCACACGGACACAACACAAGAATATCACATACCACTAAGCCTCGGTATGTGAGAGCACTCTCACGAGAGTCCTCAAACTTGAACCGAGCGATGCGACATTTGAAAGAGATTTGCAATCGGCTTGACTGCGCAGTTCTGAGAGTCCAAAATCTTAATCTCATACGTGTGAAACGATGATAAATGAACATATCTACACTGCGATCGCCAATGGACACCAGAAACGCTCTAAACCTGTAGTCAATTTTGCTTTCGTCCGTCTAGATGCGGTACTGTCTAGTAGTTTGACACTTTAGTTACGCATGCCAAGAAACGCTACGAGCAATAGCACGCTGGGGTTTGCAATGATTAGAACCAGACTCGCGAGAGAGAAAGAGAGAGAGAGAGAGAGAGAGAGAGAGAGAGAGAGAGAGAGGGAGGGAGGT